>OMKQ01092452.1:0-11194 GCA_900302335.1 Phycis phycis
TCTGGGGTGTGTTGGGGTGCTGCCCCGAGGTGGGGGTGCCGGGCGTGGCCGAGGAGGGCGGGGAGGGGAGGGGCACGCGGCTCCCCGCCATGCTGGCCATCCTCCTCCTCATCATCTGGGCCTGCTGCAGCCGGTGCTGCAGCTGCTGCTGCCGCAGCTTCTGCTTGATGTTGAGGCAGAAGGGGACGGGACACTTGTTCTCCTGGCAGTGCTTGGCGTGGTAGCAGCAGAGGGCGATCAGCTGCTTGCACACGGGGCAGCCGCCGTTGGTCTTCCGCTTGCAGACCTTGGTGTGTTGTACCACCCTCTTCATCTTCTGGCAGGACGGCAGCGAGCAGTTGGCGTTGCGACACTGGCAGGCGTGGACCAGCGACTGGATGCAGCGCTGGATGCTCAGACGCCGGCTCTCCTGCGGGCTCTTGGAGGCCTCGCCGCCCTGGCTGTTGCTGTCGTCGTCCAGGCCCAGGCCCCACTTGACCATCTTGTGCTCGTGGCCTTTAGAGTTGTAACAGTTGATGCACAGGTCAAAGTCCTGACGAGAGAGAGAGACGAGAGCAACTTCAGCTTTGTGGGAGAAACAACACATTCGTGTGTTGGGCTGAGATGCTATGAATGCAAACTTTCACAGAAAAACCCTAGAGGATTGTACAAACTGGTGTAATAGCCACATGAAACAAAAATGTGATAAAGCCGTAGCAGACTTACAAGAAGTACATTTGCCAGAAGAAGGCAAAACACTTTATTGCTGTTAAGACAGTAAGCAAGTCACCAGAACAAGTTTCAAGCATTCCACTTGCTAGGTTAACCATTGTTAGTATTCAAGTAGGACTCTTGTAACACGCAACTCCAACTGAATGCATTTTTTAAAATGCATTCAGAAGAGTGGATGCAAATTTAAAAACATTAAGGGCGGCAGTAGCTCAGCGGACAGAGCGGGTCGTCCACTAACCGTAGGGTCGGCGGTTCGATTCCCTTGAACTGTCCACATGTCGAACCCCACAAATGTACAGATTGTAAGTCGCTTCGGACAAAAGCGTCTGCTAAATGCCCCTTTACCCTTTTACATTAATGGTCTTCATCATCATCATCATCATCACAGGAACTACCACAGCAGCCCCGACTGACACAGCCCCACTTCGCACACAGCCCCGCACACAGCCCCACCTCCACACAGCCCTGCACACAGCCCTACCCCTGCACACAGCCCTACCTCGCACACGGTGCAGTGCCAGCGCGTCTCCACGTGGTGCTTGCACTCGTTGCAGGTGTAGACGAAGCGGTCCTGGCCCTGGTTGTGCAGCTCCACCAACATGCACATGGAGCTCCACTTGCAGCGCCGCAGCGAGCTGAACTCCCAGTGCTTGTCCCGGGCCAGCGTCAGGAAGGCGTCGCGGCCGTCCATCAGGTCGCAGGTCAGCAGGGGGTCGGGGTCGGTGATGGGCGGCAGGGTGTTGGCCATGGAGGCGGAGTGCATGTGGATGACGAAGAACACCTAGAGGAGCCCAGGGGATGAGGGCAACAGTTCAATTAGTCCCGGGGGGCTGGAGTGGATGGAGCGTTCGTTTTAAGTTTTAAGTTTAAGTGTCTGATGACAAATGTACTCTTTGTAGGTCTCTTTGGATAAAAGCGTCTGCTAAATGCCCTCAATGTAAATGTATTCATACAGTGGCTGGTCCGTGGCCACTGCGCACAGCGTGGCGTTGATCTGAAACCTTTAGACCCTTTTTTCACAGTTCACTACCGCTGGCAGTTTGTGTTTGCTAATTACATGCATACAGATCCCCCGCCTCCAGAAACATATTTGGATGAAATATGAAACGAATATGAAGGGAAAGATAGAGAAATGCCCCATTCACACAAACGTTTCACCCGTCTGCCATCAGTTTAGACATCAATCTCAAGTCTGATTTGAGAGACAATTCCTGCCCTGATCCAGATCTAATGCACGTTGTGCCCTGAAGTCATTGCCTCAAGGTCAATTTTCTGTTCAAATCAGACAAAAAGATATCTTGAAACCAATGCGACTGAATGCAGAAAACGTAAACCATGTTGCAACATCCTGACCAGGACTTGGGGTGCAGGGGCAAAGCGACTTGCAGGGCTGGTTGTTGGCTCTCTGGAGAGAGCTCTCCGGAGCAGCTCACCTCTTTGTGCTTCTCCAGGGAGGCGTAGAGCTTCTGGGACAAGTCGTTGGCTACGTTCGGCATGCCGGGCTTCTTCTTGTTTGCGCGGCTCAAGCTACTCTTATTCTTGTTGGCTTTCTTGTTATTTTTCTTCTTGCCGTTTTTGCTGTCGCTCGGCGTGCCCTGAGGATGAAGTGGTGAGGAGAACAAAGTCAACATATCAGCTGCTACTCCAAAAGATACCCTCACAAGTTTATTTCCATCTCGTTTTAATGCGAAAGGTGAAAACGAATACAGTGTGTGTGGGGTTGCGACTGGAAGGTCAACGCTGTAAGAACAGCGTTCTTGGTGCTCTTACCTCCGGCGTCTCACAGGAAGCCGTGGTCTCCTCCTTCTTTCGCTCCTCCTCCTCCTGCTCCAGCTCCTTGATGCTCTCCTCCAGCACGTTGGGCCAGAAGTCTCCTTCGAAGTAGGGCAGCTCGTTGGCGCTGGTCAGGCGGTCCTCGGTTGCCTGCTTGAAGATGTCCTGGAAGACAGCGAGGAGAAGCTCAGCGCCCGGGTCCGGCCAGCCACACGGCATGGTTTCTAGTGTGGTAGTGTCTGGTTTCTAGAGCAGACACCGTTTCCTCAACAAGAGGAAACGGTGTCTCCCATTTTCCCCCCTTGAGCACACGAGTGCTCAAGTCTGCTGGCACGGTGAAGAAATATGTGTATTTCAAATAGTTCAAATACAAGCGAGTGACTTTTGTGTTCCAGCAATGAAATGCACCAAATTACATGAATGTAACATTTCTGGCGTGCAAACATCTGAAGCCCAATCGTAAAGTGGACAGAAATATCAGCACATTCCTCAGCGTCTCGTAGTTCCGCATCTCAAAGTGCCAGGCGGCTGACATGTTTTTGTCGAGTGCCACGTGATGCTGAGCGAGTTACGGCTCCACAAAGCTTCCTGCAGGGCCAGCAGCCGACCCAGAGTGGTGCTGAGCCAACGTCTGGCCGGTTCGCAGTCCCTTCTACTCGTCGGGCCAAAAGGTCGACTCTACGGCAGGCGGCTTCACAGAAGGCCACGGCGTACGCGTGGATCTACTCCACGAAGAAGAGCGGCTGCTGGGTTTCTTAATGACGATGTACTTTCATACCAGATCAGAGAATGCGAGCGTCACGGCAGACAATACAGGAGACTAATAGCACCAAGAAATCTGTTTACATAAATTACAAATAACGAATTATCCTGCTGTGACAAAAGACAGAAAGAAGGAAATTCGGCTGTGCGGATTCTTCAAGCATTAATTGCCCGTTCCCTGACTGCCTTTACCTTGTAGTCGTGGAGGATCCTCTCGGCGAAGGCTTTGTCCAGCATCTTCCTGTACCACTCCTGCAGCCTCTTGGGCTTGGGGATCTTCTGGTCAGCAGGGTGACAGTGGAAGATGTAGTCGTCTCCTTCGCTGGGCGGGCAGGCCCAGATGTGCCCCTGGGAATAGCTGCAGAGAGAAGGGTTTCAGGATCAGGAGATGTACTCACGAGGCCTACTCCTCTGTCGCAGCAAAAGGACCAGGCTGGTCTTGAATCAGACTGTGGAGCTAAACAGGCAGCAGGGACACCCTATAACACAGGTGTCAAACCCCATCCTGGAGGGCCGGTGTCCCTGCATGTTTTAGATGTTTCTCTACTCCAACACACCTGCTTCTAATGAATGGATCGTTATCAGAATTCTACGGAGCTTGATGATGATCTGATCATTAGAATCAGGTGTGTTGGAGTAGAGAAACATCTAAAACATGCAGCGGCCTGGCCCTCCATGGAATGAGTTTGACACCCCTGCCCTATAACATCATGTACATGCAGTGACCACAGGAGGAAGGACACATACCCAAGTTTCTTGACATATTCTAGGTAGCCAATGAGAATCTCGTGGTAGACTGCCGTTCGCAGCAGCCGAGGTCTGAAGAAGTGAATACTGTCGAGGTACGAGATGTAGACCCGTCTGTGAGGGGAAAGGCACAACTTGTAGTCAGGTAGATAGTAACAGACTTAAGACGTAGACGCACAGAACCTTGTGAGTCTCTTCGTAGAAGGGTGCCTTAAATGGGTTTGGTTGTGTGGGTAATCCGAAGGACCTCCGGGTTGAGAGGGAGCCATGGAAACACGATGGCCTGAAGTGCAGACACCACAAGTATTTTTCAACATAGCACTGACCTGGTGTTTGGGAAAGGGCATTCGGAGCCATACTCCTGCACATGCATGCCAAAGAAGCACACATCCACTCCATCAATCTCTTCGAAGGCAAAAAGTGCTTTGGTTCTGTAGGGAAAGGACTCGGGCATATCGCCTGTGTCCACAAACCTGTCACATGGAAAAAACACAAGTGTCTCAAATCACAGGTTCTATACATGAGTCATTATCAATGAGGTGGCTTATATTGTCCACTCAGTTTCACTTCTTAGTTCAATTCATTCATTATTTGTATTCCGTTTACTGTTTAACCCCTAGTCAAACAAACATGACACCAAGACTTAATGGGGGACTTGTTGTTTCTTGGGAGGATAAAAGCAGGTGTTTTAATAGGAGCTTGGTCTCTTCCAGCTTCATGTTCTCAGCATCCTCAGGCTGAGGATTTTCAGCACAACTTTAAGGTGCTGTCGAGAGACAAGCCAGGAGGAAGTGGTCGATATTGTGGAAGAAAATAGCATAATAATGCAACCACCAGTTCCACATTCATGCAGGTGACAATGTTTTGGTTTTAGCATTCAACTTTTTACTGTACAAAAAAACTAAACAACTGACAAATAGCAAAAAGTTACTCAATACCAAAATACTGAATAAAAATAATAATTTCACTCATCCAAAATTATAATGCAGCTTTCCAAACAACAGAAAAAACGTATACTTAAAATCGCAGATGATGTCTACTCTTATATCCGGATATGCATATCATCATAGAGTCCCAGCCGGTGTCTGGCCTCATATCATCATAGAGTCCCAGCCGGTGTCTGGCCTCATATCATCATAGAGTCCCAGCCTCATATCATAAGGTGCTGCTATGGACTGCCGGCACCGGTCTGGGGTCGGGCTGTGGGCCGAGACTCACCTGGCTTTCATGCCTGGTTTCACCTCCACTGTTTTGTCGGAGCTGGCCACCACTCGCACAAACACCTCCCCGGCCTCCGGGTGGTTCTGTCTCTTCAAGTACTTATTCACACGATCCTCGATGTACATTCCCAGCCGCGTCGTCTGCAGCCCTGTCGGGCCGCACAATCACACACGCGTTGTGAGGAGCAATAGGATTGTGAGGACGAGTTCTACTGATGTAAGCACGCAGCAGTAACCCTGTGTTTCAACAGGCCACGCCGCCACTTATTCCCACCACCTAAGTGTTGCTGTGTTCCTGTTTGTTGGATACTATATGGGAGTGGAGAGTCGTGCCACTAGCACAGAATACCAGGGAAACTACAAAGCCCACGATGAGTAAAGGCAACTGTTGGAATGCCACTGGCTGGAGGAACATCAAAGCAGCATATGCGGCCCATATGGAGAAGAAAGGTACGTTACACAGAACAGGCCCGCGTCCTCCTGCCCCTCGCCCCGGCGTCCTGCGCGACGCCCAGGGATGTTTTGACGGGCGAGAACGCTACGCACAAACACACACGTGGGAGGAGGAGAGGCTCACGTTTTGCTGAAAACTTGTTGTCCTTCCGTGTTTTTCCACTCTTCTTTGAACAATTGTCACAGATGAAGCTGGGAAAGGAGATGGCAATAAAACACAAGACTTCAGTGGGCGGGGTCACGATGGTCACCACGGTAACACAGGCGAGGGCGGGGCCTTACCCAGAGGGCCAGATGACGTCGTAGTGCAGGACGCATATCTGGTGCATTTTGCGTCCACAGTCTTTACATTCAACAAACCTGACCGAAGGAACACAAGAGAAATCAGTCAAACTAATGTGTGGCCTAAAGTGAAGACCATATGGAGATTTGTATGGAATATTTTGAGTCAATACTTTGAAGGACTTGTTTAGAAGTTTAGCTATGGCGCTGCCTTCATTGGTTGATGTTCAAGTGTGTTCAGGTGGTTACAGGGAGCGAGCAACACTCTAACCCAGCAAGCTGAGCCTCCAGTTCTTAAGACACCAGCAAGCCGACCAATGCAAGCGTGCCTTCGTTAGACTGCAAAACGTGTTTCTTACACACTTTTGCATGCAACAGAAATACATTGCATATGGCGTGTGTAAATAAACAAATATATAATTTCAATTTTTTTTTTAATCGTATTTATTCTAACTTTTCATCCCAGGACGACATTGTTGTTGTCACATTACTAGATATTCATACTTACGGTTCTTGGTCTAGAGTGTCGTTCTTCTTCCTCTCAAACTGATCTTTAGAGATCATTCTAGAGTCAACAAGAGAGAACAGATTAATGACACTACGACGCTCACATCACGGCCCTGAAGGAGAGGCCACGCCAACAGTCCCCACATGCTGCGTGTTCCTGGGTGCTCTTACGTCTGAGGCTGCGCCGGATCGTCTCCTAACGTCACGCTCTCTCCTTGGATCTCATTAAAGCACTTTTCACAGAAATGATACCTACAGAGATACATTGCATTAGTCAAATTCAACACATTTCATTGGAGTTGTCCCGATACCAACAATTCCCCGGAAACAGCACATGGCTGCCCGCTGCTCCTATGTACCATAGGATGCAGAGAACAAATCTCATTCCTGTATGGAAAATACTGAGAATGATCAAATAAAGGCCCAAAAGTCCTGTTAGTTCAATTTGGACTCCCGATATTAGACGTGCTTTGGTACCTCGGTATCAATAAGACATCGATAGCACGCCGCGACACTGCGACCCTGCTAGCCCACAACAAGCCTGCGGTGGTGGGAGGCAAAGGTCATGGAAGGAATAGCCGCCGTAACCAGTGAAAGCGGGTTTAGTATTCCACAGTAGTTTGACGTCTGCATGTCATGTTATATACATTTTTGGGTATGAAACCAACAGGCATTTTATGACTCTGTGCAGTTGTGGTCAATTAAATTTCACTCCATGAAAAGAAATGTGTCTTTCATCGCTTTTCATTGAAGTATCTCCTTGCCAAAACACGTGTTGATACTTTGGTGCGCTGCACATCCATACGCGCCACAGATGTGAAATGTTACTCCATTCATTCCATACCAAGTAGATGTATAGAATACTTCTTTTTTCTGACAGAGGGGGATCTCCCAGAGGTCCAGCTAAGCTCTGTGTTACTTACAGTCCTCACTGAGACTGGGGTGCAATGACACATTGGAGACAGCAGGGGGTGCAAGGAAGCACAGCAAGGAGCAATTAAGATGGAACAAGAACACAAGCAATACAGAGGCAATTTGTGTACTGATCATTTTTGTTTCTGCCTTACAAAAGGGGGCAGTTTGAATCCAAGACTCGGTCAATGGTTGTTAGGCAAGACATTCTGACAGAGTCGGCCAAGAGCTTCCCGGGTTTAAGTGACAGTCTGGTTGATGGCCAGCGGTCGTGAGCTGACCCACAACAAAGGCCGTGGCTTAGTCCGCCGGGCCTTTAAGGCAAGCGTTTAATATGATTATGACAATAATTTATGCCATTTTATCACTGTTACTGAAATGGCCGACATTTACAGACAACAGGAGTAGAATGCTATGTTTTCGCTCGTCTACGCCAGCCAGTCTGTAAACATTTCAGTCAGCTCCGAGCGCAGGTGCAGTTTCTTCCTTGGTGACGTGGAAGTGGCCATTCATAAACCATGTGTGGTCACGCCACGGGACGCGGTGGCGAGGTGTGTGTCCGGGACGCGGTGTGTGTCCGGGACGCGGTGGCGAGGTGTGTGTCCGGCCCACCTGGCCGGCGGCGTACCAGAGAGGGTCAAGCTCCTCGCCACCCCGCTGGGCGGGGCGCGCACGCAGCACCACTCGCAACAGAAGACCACTTTCATCGTAGTCTAGTAGTCTCAGAGTCCAGCTTCGAGCTGACGCAAGGGGTTCGCTCACACTTTCTTTCGCCTCCTCATATTTGTTTTCCGTGAATCATGTTGTCGGAGTCGGGGTTCAGCAGGCGTCCGATTGGCGAAAAGCGAACGCAAACTTGGCCGGCGCGAGTAAACTTTTCCCCGATGGGGAGACGAGCTAAATCATCCCGTTTGGACGCCTGAGGTTCTCGGAGAAAGAGCCACAAGGTTTACAAATCACCACCATGTAGAACACACTTACACTTATTGAAAACCCCTTCTGGAAGCATTCACCCACTCGCGCAAATGAATATGTCGGCGTGAAACAGGAAACAAGGCGTAACTCCGTCAGCTCAGTTTTTGGTTTCGGCCCCGGGCCCTGTGCCATCTCCCCTCCTGGACCCAAGATTACTTATCTACCACTCCAGACTGGGTATCCAATTAAATCACGTCATACATACGATGATATTTCAAAATGATCAAAGTCGTGTCGATATCCAAGTATCTGGTTATCGACACGCATCATGGCAGTGGTTGTTCTCGCGAGTGAGCACTGAACCGACAGAGAAGACAGACCTACCTGTTCTGGTAGCTGTAGTAGGTGCCACCGGTGGGTATGGTGCACAGCTGCTTGCCGTAGCAGCAGAGGGTCTGAGGGGAGAACTCGTACTGTATGGAGAGACAGGCGCGTTCGTTAGCGCAGGAACCTCCAGCCCTGTGGTTCTAATGCACACTCTTCAGAGAACGCGTCTTTTCAAGGTTAAATAAAATAATGCGTATTGTCTGATGAATAAAATCCAACTGTGGCCCAATCCATTTTCTTGGGTTTTGATGTACATACCAAATCAATTTGTTCAAGCAGAGTCAAATCCAAGAAAATCACATTTGACGCGATGGAAAGTGATGGATTCAGTGAAACCCTTATAGGCAAAATACACAGCAAGATCCTCGTGCGGCACAGACGCAATATTCTATTTCAATCTCAGGTTTGTTAAACATATTAGTAGTTTAATCATAACCCAGTGAACTGCTGCCTTTCCACCGTGTATGAATCTTAGCACTAGGAATGCACAGATCTGCGTACTTTCCAACGTATCCAAGTTAAAAAGTAGTCCTATCAGTCATCGGTAAAACACACAAACAATCTACGGAAGTCGGCCTTCGGGGCGCTCCCACTCAGCAAGCCACTCGTTGTCTCTGACCCGGACGGTCCTGAGACTCCGTGGACCCGCGCCTCACCTTCCTCCCGCAGCAGTAGCCCAGGCCCTGCATGACGGGGTCGATGTCGGCCTCGAACACCTCGGCCAGCTTGGAGCAGTACTTGTAGACGCGGGACGTCTTGCGGTTGTACAGCCAGGCGTTGTTGAACATCAGCCACACGTCGTCCACGTACTGCCAGGGCTCCTGGTACTGGCCCGTGTCCAGCTTGCGCTTGACGGTGGACAGGTCCATGGGGGTCTTCACGATGTCGTAGTAGTCCTGCGGGGAAAGCACATGGTGGGCCAGACGTCAGGCGGTCGTATAAATCATACACACAGGTTTTACAAAGCGCTAAATGAGCACTCACAGGGATGCCCAGCAGAATGGGGTCTACTGGCTGTCTGAAGGGCAGGGACTCGGGGTCCTGGCGGTAGAGGGACTCCAGGGTGGGCATCAGGGCCTGTCTCAGCTCCTCGGGCTTGAAGACTGCAGAGTGGGGGGAGGGGGGGGTTATGACGTGGTTAGCCTGCGCTCCACCTCTATGATGGAGTAGTGTTTAAAGTACACCGTGGTTCATGTACATGGCATATGCTAAATGAGAAGGGCAGTGGTGGAGACATGTATACACATCTAATGTATACAACATATCTTGTAATATTTTAATGTTAAACATTTACTGATTAAAGGGCTGGGCCGCACTGGACCCAGAACCTGCATGGTTCTGCTCGTTTTAAGTTCTCACTTTTCTTGCGGTTCTGAGCAGCGGAGGTGCCGTTGTTGGTTCCTCCCTCCTCCTCCTCCTTTGCCTCCACCTTCACCACAGGCTTCCTCTCCTCCGTCTCCATGGGCTCCTGCTTCACCTCTTCCTCCTCCTCCTCCTCCTTCTTCACCAGCAGAGGCTTCCGGTCCAGCTCCTCCTGCTGGGGCTGCAGCACAGACAGGGGAGTTACGGACTGGGAGCACACTGGGGGCCACACTGGGAGTCCCCAGTGCACTGGGAGCACACTGGGGGCCACACTGGGAGAACACTAGGGCCACACTGGGAGTCCCCAGTGCAGTGGCCCCAGTGCACTGGGGCCACACTGGGGCCACTGAGAGATGCTTTCATGGAGTTACGGCCAGAGTATTGACCTCCTGGTCGAGTGTGTTGCCGTCTAAACAGGGGGACCAGCGAAGGCCTTGCTTGTTTAGTGGACGCAGGGCACTAAATTGAAAAAATTGCCCCATAGAATTTCTGCAACAGGAATTATGCCATCATTCTAAAACGTTTTCAGATCTATAGAGATGTTGACGATAAAGCCAGTTTAACACTGACAAAGGAAAAGAGACAAAGTGAAGAGTCATCTCCAGGACTAAATGAAGAGTCACCTCCAGGACTAGAGTCACCTCCAGGACAAAATGAGTCCTCTCTAGGACTAAGTGAAGAGTCATCTCCAGGACTAAATATAGAGTCATCTCCAGTACTAAGGGAAGAGTCATGTCCAGTACTAAGTGAAGAGTCATCTCCAGGACTAAATGAAGAGTCATCTCCAGGACAAAATGAGTCCTCTCTAGGACTAAGTGAAGAGTCATCTCCAGGACTAAATATAGAGTCATCTCCAGTACTAAGTGAAGAGTCATCTCCAGGACTAGAGTCACCTCCAGGACAAAATGAGTCCTCTCTAGGACTAAGTGAAGAGTCATCTCCAGGACTAAGTGAAGAGTCATCTCCAGGACTAAATATAGAGTCATCTCCAGGACTAAAAGAAGAGTCATCTCCAGGACTAAAAGAAGAGTCATCTCCAGGACTAACCGTAGGGACGGCGGATCGAACCGCCGACCCTACGGTTAGTGGACGACCCACTATGTCCACCCGCTCTATCCACTGAGCTACTGCCGCCCCACATTGTTGCCCTCTGAGTTAATTTC
>OMKQ01092495.1:0-26351 GCA_900302335.1 Phycis phycis
GGAGACAAGGGGCAACCTTGGCGGAGTCCAACATCCACTGAAAACGTGTTTGACTTTGTGCCGAGAATACGAACACAGCTCTCACTTTGGTTGTACAAGGACCGAATGGCTCGTATCAACGGCCCCGGTAGCCCGTACTCCCTCAGTACCCCCCACAGTATTCCCCGGCGGACACGGTCGTAAGCCGTTTACAAAACACATGTAAACTGGATGGGCAAACTCCCACGACCCCCTTAGCAACGTTGCGAGGGTAAAGAGCTGGTCCACTGTTCCACGGCCAGGACGGAATCCGCATTGTTCCTCCTGAATCTGGGATTCGACAATCGGCCGGAGTCTCCTTTCCAGCACCCTGGAGTAAACTTTCCCGGGGAGGCTGAGCAGTGTGATACCCCAGTAATTGGAGCACACCCTCTGGTCCCCCTTTTTGAAAATGGGAACCACCACCCCGGTCTGCCCATCCACAGGTACTGTCCCCGACCTCCACGCGACACTGAAGAGGCGTGCCAGCCAAGACAGCCCAACAATGTCCAGAGCCTTCAGCATCTCAGGGCGAGTCTCATCCACACCTGGCGCCTTGCCACTGAGGAGCTTCTTGACTGCCTCAGAGACCTCTGCCAGGTATATGGACGAGTCTTCCCCCGAGTGTTCAGACTCTGCCTCTTCCCCTGAGGACGTGTTGGTCGGGTTCAGGAGTTCCTCAAAGTGTTCTTTCCACCGCCTGACAATATCCCCAGTCCGGGTCAGCAGTCCCTTCCTGAGTCGTCTGACGGTTTGCCAGAACTTCCTTGAGGCCAACTGAAAGTCCTTCTCCATAGCCTCCCCCAACTCCTCCCACACCCGGGTTTTTGCTTCATTGACCACCGAAGCGGCAGCCCTCCTGGCCTCCCGGTACCCGTCTGCTGCTTCAGGAGACCCCTGGGTCAACCAGGCCCAAAAGGCCTCCTTCTTAGGTTACCGCCACGACAAGCACCGATGGCCTTCCGACCACAACTACTAGCAGCATCATCGATCTTTGGCCTAAGGTGTTCTGGTACCACGTACACTTATGACCCACCCTATGCCCGAACATGGTGTTCGTTATGGCCAATCCATGGCTAGCACAGAAGTCCAATAACAAAGCACCACTCGGGTTCAGATCAGGCAGGCCGTTCCTCCCAATCACCCACCTCCAGGTTTCTCCATTTCCAGGAGTTTGGTTCCAGAGCCAATGCTGTGCGTTGAGGTGAGCCCAACTATATCTAGTTGGTACCGCTCCACCTCCCGCACCAGCTCCGGCTCCTTCCCCGCCAGAGAGGTGACATTCCATGTCCCTGGAGCAAGTCTGCGATGCCGGGGATCAGCACGCCCAGGCCTCCGCCTTTGCCTGCCGCCCGGCTTGCATTGCACCCGACCCCGATGCCTATCCCTGCAGGTGGTGGGCCCACAGGGCAGCGGCTCCGTTATTATTCAATAATTACATAATTAGAAAGGTTAATGTCATTGTTTATTATTATTATTACTATTATTATTATTATTATTATTATTATTATTATTATTATTATTATTATTATTATTATTATTATATCCTACCTTATCTCCTACAAAACAATGTTGGCCTTTCCTTGTGTTAACCCTCAAAGTAAAAACACTACAGCCATTCTGTCTGGGTCATAATGTCAATTAAACTTGGTAGTTCTTATAGGCTACATTGTGTGACTTATAGTTGTGATTGTGACTGATAGGGCTATCAGAATTGATAAATGCATAGATACATTTTTCAAATGCAAGACACATCTTGAGATTAAAGTACTGTGTGTCAGTCTAATGTCTGTATTCACAAAATTAAAAAGAATGAGCCATTCAAATGAATAATGAATGAATAAAATAACATAAAAGATAATGATAATATATAAGCACACCACACTGTGCACAGTCATGGGAATACGCAGAGCTAGCCTGAGGGTGTCCTCGCTGGGCTGATCCTTGGTGCGACTACCGTGTGTTTTAGTCCTCGTACGGATGAGTGCACACAGATTTGAGGAGTTGTGCATTAGTTTAAACATGGGTCATCAGGCTCTCGCCCTGCTGTTATTGAAAACCAATGCGCAGCACTCACCAGCAGAGTGCTCACTGGCCCTGCTTTAATAAAAAGATTTAAAAAAAGCCACTTGGAATGTTGGCAAAGAGCAGCTTCTCAATCTTCATTTGACAAAATATTGTTTAGGGTTACCTCAATTTCATGCTGTCAAATACACAATTAATACCTCACTTTAGTCAAATATAATTGTAATACAACTATAAATATATTCTGTTTAAATTGCTTCTTAATACTTGCGTTGTGGATGGAAAAGGGGAATGGAGAGACACACCTGGTGTATTCATATAATGCAGAGACAATGCCGCTGTATTGTCTTCTGATGGCCAGCAAAGCTCCGATGTAGCCACAGAGTATCAACAGCTCACTGCGGGCCCTAATCACACACACACACCACACATGCACACACACACCACACACGCACACACACACACACGTGTGAAGAGAGGCAGAAAGTAATATTATCTCACAAACCAACCAACATCAATGTGCCTCTTGTCCTTTCAAAATACTATGCAACATAATCCTCATAGTTGTGATTACTCTTAACATTGTGGTGATTAAAGACCTTGGCAGACACGTGGTCACTGAGAGACCCTCTGGGACGATCCCGGATGCATTTCGTCTATGAGATTTACAATGGGGTTTTCCCAGTAAAGCTTTGTTTGTACAGTTCTACTCATTCAGCTCGTCTGATATTTGACAAGAGCATATTCCAGTGTAATTCACGTAGATAGAAATTTGGAAAATTAGGAAAAATAAAAGCCAAGTAATGGGTGTGTACCCAAGATCTAATATTCCCATGGTGCAGTTCAATTACCCTAGATTAGAAGCCTTGGTTGATTTAGCTGAGTCTAGTGGTTTCTGCGAAAGTACTTTTTTTTATAGCAAGGGTGTAGTGTTTTGTACTGGACTGTAACCACTTCAGCATCTACATCTGTTTGGATTAGTATGGCTTTTCCAAAGTAGCAAAGTTGCTAAAATATAAAATCAATTATTGTTATTATTATTACAACATTTACTAGTTATAACAGTAAAACAATGAAATACTCTACTACTGCAACTACTACTACTACTACTGCTACTACTACTACTACTACTACAAATTTGTGATTATTGCATTTACTCAGTCATCTTGACCATGACGAGACGATCTGTCCTGATGTAACTGAGCAGGTCCAGGATTGGCTGGACACTATCCACTGTCCAATCAGATCCACTCAATTGTTCTGGGGAGGCAGAGCATAAAACTGCAAGATTTGTTGACTGTTCAATAATGTGTAAACATGATGATATGAATGACCATAACTCAAAGCGAGGTGTTCAGATGTACCTTTGACATGCTGTAAACCTATGGACAGGCCTTTCTCAGGCTCATCGCTGAGAAGGTAGAACTTAACAGCTGAAAACACATCTCCCTCAGACAAGCTTTCCTCTGCCTGGCTCTTGCACTCTTCCAAAAGCGGAAGACCACACTGGAACAATAATGTCAAACATAAACATAACAATATTATATTTGATAAATAAAGAATAATTAGACGTTTAAACAGGACAAGGTTGTGGACTTACCCTCTCATGTAAACTGTTATTTTCAGCATGGTTTCCAGGGTAAAAAGCACATAATTTAGACAAAAGGAGCTTGTTGTCAGGAATCATGTGGAGTAGGTCGGCTGAAAGCTCCCTGGATATAAAAAACAGATGAACAGAGACGGTGAGTCTCAGGACAGTCTGTGAGTTCTTTTGTTTACAGTGTGTCCTGCAACTCATAATCAACTCATTCAATCCCTAACCCTAACCCTAACCCACTAATTTGGATTTGGTTATTTCTGATTATTTTGAAGATTATTACCTTTACCTTGATGCTGACTACAATAATGATTGCTATCTTTTGAATGTATTGTTCTAATAAATCCCTCTTGACAAGCACCTTTGTGAGTTCTTACCACCCACATCATAGAGGGGACACTAACATTTATGTTTTACGTTGAGTTCTTACCACCCACATCATAGAGGGGACACTAAAATGTATGTTTTATGTTGAGTTCTTACTACCCGCGTTTATAGAGAGAGGGAGACTTTTTTTAAACAAATTCAAATTTTCTATAAAGATGGAAAATAAATGTGTAAATAAAAAATACAAAGTAAACTAATTAAATGAACGAATGCATAGATATTAAAATTTCCTGAATTTCCCCTAGGGGATCAATAGTTATAGTTATCAATAGTTCAACAGCTTTTATCTATCTATCATCATCATGCTCTGACTGTTGTGTGTGCAGCGGCGCTCAGCCGGGGGCTTGTGAGTATCCCCACACCCGCCCGGCACCTCTCACCCTGGGCAACTCCAGAAAAGGAGAGAGTCCAGCCCCTCTCCAGGAGTTTGGTTCCAGAGCCAATGCTGTGCGTTGAGGTGAGCCCAACTATATCTAGTTGGTACCGCTCCACCTCCCGCACTAGCTCTGGCTCCTTCTCCGCCAGAGAGGTGACATTCCATGTCCCTAGAGCAAGTCTGCGATGCCGGCGATCAGCATGCCCAGGCCTCCGCCTTTGCCTGCCGCCCGGCTTGGATTGCACCCGACCCCGATGCCTATCCCTGCAGGTGGTGGGCCCACAGGGCAGCGGCTCCTCCATGTAGCTGTTTCGAGCTGTGCCCGGCCGAGCCCCATGGGTCAAAGCCCGGCTACCAGACGCTCGCCGGCGAGCTCCCCTCCCAGGTCTGGCTCCAGTAGGGGGCCCCGGTTTCCCTAACGTGGGCTAGGTAGCGCAGATGTTTTTGAGCCTTTTCATCTGGGTTTTTTGAATCGCTCTTCGTCTGGTCCCTCCCCTGGGACCACTTTGCCATGGGAGACCCTACCAGGGGCTTTTGCCCCCGACAACACAGCTCCCAGGTTCACAGGGACACACAAACCCCTCCACCACATTAAGGTGGCGATTCTTGGGGGGTATCTATCTATCTATCTATTTATCTAAATATGCATACGATTCAAATCAACAAATCAGCAAATTAAGAGAACATATCTATATAATACTTTGGAAATGTATTTGGTTACTGAGTAATTTCGTTATTCTTTATCTTCATCATTCTTTATCTTTATCAATTTATTAGTTATTGTTTATTCTGCATATTAAAATAACATATTAGCAATTTGTGTGCAGTAAGAAATGTGGGGGGAACCTGCAATACGGTTGTGCAATAGTAATGAACTGTAGTGTAATGTGTAGCTTACCAGGTAGGTGCAGTCATGTACTTTCTGGCTAAAAGCTCCAGACAGTATGCTGAGCTCTTCATAGCAGCTTCCCCGAGGACGTCACCCACACATACAGCCAGCTCCAACTCATTACCACGAATAAGAGTGGACAGAGCTAACTGGAAATACACATACACAAACAATCACTTTGTAAGATTGGAGTCAGCTAGCTAGACTAATTAGGCTCATTTGTATTTGTACCTCGGTCCGTCCATCCATCCTATTCATTATCACAACAACAATGATATCAGAATACAGAAACATCTAGAATAACATTTAGAATAACATACCTCAATGTTGTCTACAGCAAGATGACAGCACGCCGCAAGGACACAGCAGCCGTCCTGGAAGTACCACTCGGCCAGCTCTGTACACACTCTGTGGAGGAGGCTAGACGCAAACACAAACTGAGATTAGCATGAACTACAATCAAACCCCACCTAATTCCTTTCAAAGTTCCCTTATGAGACTGACCACGCTGGTCAATCTTAAACCTGCACTGTATAAATCTACTCATTAGCAAACTCTAGTGAGTTGTCTAATTTGTTGATGGTCTTCTGAGATAATCCCACAGTGGGGGAGGGGGGCAGAAGATCCGTTGAGAAACGTTCTTGTGGATGGGTGTGTTTTGAGAAACATTTAGGTTCAGATGTACTTTTAATTGAGTACTGTTGTACAATGTGGCTGTGGTTACATGGTGCAGGTTGACGTGATATAGTGATATATATTTTGCATAATGAACAGCTTGAGAAGCATGTGTCTGGGTACTTTCTGAGTAGGGGGATACATACCTCTGGTATTGCTGTCTGTTGTCCACAACATTGCTGCTGAGGTTGTTGACTGAGCTCTGAGGCGTATGGATGTTCCCCTCGCATGCTCCCTAGGAGCAAACATCTTATCAACCAACTCTTCAACCACACCATTCACAACCTGCTTATTATCATTAGGTATTCACAGAGTATCTGCAGATACCTATCGTTTCTGTATGACTTGGGTATTATAATTATTCCACGTCCTGGTTAAAAGTTTTCAAATTTGGCCAATATATTCATATTCCCGTTTTCACCCATAGTGGGTAATTCGTGGTCAAAGTTAAATGATCAGCCCCACCCCCCAGAATGATACAAATGTCTGGAACGTGGTGTACAGGCCTTATTTTACATGTCTCTTTGACCTAAAATGGACAGATTTCTCTGTGCTGTGAAGATTTTGAGAAAAACATCTTCTACATAACCACTGCCACAAATGAAACTCTGTTTAGATGCACATGATCTGTGGATGTGTCTTATCTTTTACGTAAAGGGATTTTTGATTGCTTTAAAAATTGAGTTGTGGAGTATGTAGAGTTGTGGCAAGTCCAAAATATATCCAAAATATAATTCGCAAACATTATTCTCATCAACCACAAGTCCGCTTCAACAGGTGCCAGGAACCTGAAACTTGCCATGCACATAGAAGGCAAATGTGTCAATATCTAATTCAATGACATCACTGTGTGAATGAGAGCTATGCATAATGCATCATTTTGCCTATAGGGGGGCCAGAATCACACTCAAACACCATCAATTATATAACCAGTGTCCCGTGTGTCTGGCTCATGATGCAGCAAAGGATCATGGGCCAGAATTGAACCACTGCCACTTTCATAAGGAATGAGCCATAATGGTATCATGGCTCTATCCTGTGAGCCACCAAGACACCCACACAAGAGATAAGAGAGATAAACTGTTTATTAATCCCATGAGTGGGAAATTTGGTCGTTCCAGTAGCAGCGTGTTTACAAAAAGTATATAAAAATGTATATATATATATATATATATATATATACACACGCACACGGCTATTAATGCTCAGTAGTAGTAGTGCAAATATAGCTAATTCAAACATCACTGTCAATGAATGTTCGCATGAGTGTTTATCAGAACATGTCCTCAGCCGATTGGACTTTGTCCTTCTCTATACCTGTGCTACTAGCAGGGCTTCTTTCAGTTGTCCTCTGCCACTGAAGAAATTGACCAGTTTTTTTACATCTCCTGTAGCAATGCAGTATGGGATGGCATCGTCATTGTCCTCAGCCATTAGCTGATCTGCCCTCCTGTGGGAACAGAACCCAGTTCACATTATTCCTTTTGCGTGAGCGGGCTGAGATGCAACAAGAATATTATCAAATGCATATCAAATCCAATTCATATTTATATATATACATAAATAACACAGGCATGTGTATGTGTGAGTGTGTGTATAATACATTTACATATATATATATATTCATTGTGTATGCCACTCCTGTACAGTATGCCTTTAAATAATGCTTAGGTGGTTTTGATAAAGGGTAAAGGGGGCATTTAGCAGACGTTTTTGTCCAAAGTGACTTACAATCAGTACATGTGTGGGGTTTGACATGTGGACAGTTGGAGGAGGGGGATGAAGGGGATCGAACCGCCGACCCTATGGTTAATGGACGACCCGCTCTGTCTACCCGCTTTACCTACTGAGCTACTGCCGCCCCTGACGAAAGTTTTGATGCTATATATTGTGAACAGAACTATTAGTGTACCATATTAAGTTAGTTGAACAGTTGAAAACATGGAGTAATACCTTTGCATGAGTTTTTTCCAGTAGTTCATTGATACTCCTGGAGCCACCGATAAAGCCTTGTCCCACTTCAAACATAAAGTAAACAAGATATTCAGATTGCTATACAAGCACATAGCAGACACACACACACACACACACACACACATGCACACACACACACACATCGTACCTGTCCAAGCTCCACCATTAGTTCACAGTACCGCTGGATCTGTCCCAGTCTCAGGTGGATGTCAGCTGCTTCCTTCAGGCTCTCCTCCTTACTGGGAGCTCCAATGCCTCCTCCAAACTTAGACATCTTGACTATGGTCAACTCCTGGGCATCTGACTACAACACACAACATAACAGGTGCTGCCTTATTGTTAGTTTTCTATGAAATGGTTTGATCAGGCATGGTATGAAGGGAAAAAACACAGATGCTATATCAATGCAACTGTATTTAATTAATGACTAATGACTAATTAACGACTAATGAGTGTGCAACCAAGTCAACCAGGGTGCTGTACAGCTTAAGTAAATATGCAGAACCAACCCATGTGTTAACAGAGCGGGTGTGTTTCATTAGATGTAAAGTAATTAAAGGAAAGTCATTAATACAGAAGTACATGTTTACTGTCTATGTGCAGTGCAATGCATCTCCTTTTATCTTATGGCAGATGAAGCATTCAACAATACCAAATCATTCTAAACTTTACCATCAAGGGAAATGTTCCGTTTAATGTGAATTCTAATCACGCTTCGGATGTCTAACCTTAGAAAAGCTACTGAGTTACACCACTATGGACGCAGTTCCAACCGTATCAGAAATTCGACACATTTCTAAAAAAAAAAAATATATATATATATATATATATATTTTGTCAAATTAAGGATTTATGTATTAAGTAGCATATAATAAGCAGGATAATGTACAGGGAGCTAGTCATTATTGTGAAATAAAGCCCTCCAGGGTGGTTCAAGACACTTATTTACGTTGGGGTTCTGCATCACCCTGTCAAGGTTTATTTCACAATAACAAGCTTGCTGTGTATTATCCCTGGTCAATCATTTCAACAACATCGACAAACACCAACTTATTTGCAATCAATGAGACGGAGACTAACTGTTTTAAATCTCAGCAGGTGCTTCATGTGCATGACTCCCTTGCTGTAGCTGGGCGGCAGTAAGGAATCGTCTTGACCGTTGATGATAGAGACCAGGTCCCACAGGTTACTGCTGCCACCTGGAGGCTGCCCAACACATCAACAAATAAACACTCATTAAAAACCAGAACCAACTGTTCCTTATCTATTGCTACAAACGGGTAGAGAAAGCACATCCACAGTATAAGAAGTTATAATACAATGGTAATCGAGTGCGTTCACCTAATCACGTGATTATCCTTGTTTAATCCTTCCTCTCAAATAATCCATTTGGATTATTCTTTGAAAAACGTGTTTCCCTTATTAAGCACTTTGTTTCATTCTTTTGTTGTTGTTTTGTCTCACTGAAGCACTTTGATTAATTCTGTTTGCACAAAATACACTGTACAAATACAATGTGATGTGATTTAGAAACGTTAGTGTAGTTACCGAGAAGCAGTCAGAGAACCAGCGCAGCTTCTTCACCCTCGCCTCCGAGGTGAGTTTGTCTAACTCTTGCTTGATGTCCCGGGACACTTTGCCACAGAGGAGTGGAGGAGACCCAGGAACCATGGCTCTGTCTGTGAGACAGGAAATAACTTTCACACCCATAAAGTGTAACTACACAACAACACACATCTGTGAGTGGAAACACATCTGGGTGATCAGGGTATTAATGAAAGATGTACTAAAAAAAGATGCCCGTGCATTCAGAATAATCTGCATAGAAAACTACCATACTATGGTTTTCTATGTAGATAACAACTATATTGAAACACACTATTTGAAATGTATCTCATTTATAATACTATCTCACTGTATCTGCACCAATATATTGAAAAAAGCGTTTAAAGTTGCAATTAATCTTAAAAGATGATAGAATTAACTTTAATGAACTTTAACTAACATTAATGAATACATAAACACTTTATAAGGAAACAGCATACAGGAGCCAAAGCAGAGGCAGTAAGACAGTAATGCTTCATGTCCCCAGGCTCACCAGTGTTCCCCAAGATGCGGTCCCAGGGCTGCTGGGTGACGATGTTGAGGAGCAGTGGGGAGATGAGGGGCATGAGGGACCACAGCCTCACTGTGCTGTCCCTGCTGCAGCTGGCCATGGTGAACGGGCGGCTGGGGTGACACGTTAACCCTGAAGACGCATCCAAAAGTGAGACCTGATGACTGTGATGATGCTTGTTATCTTACACGTATAGCCTGCATTGTGGCACTAACTTTCACCTGACCGCAACTGTCAGCAGTCTGGGAATTCGCTAACGTCCCCATGCACGTAAATACATTCAGAGTGTGAGGTGCATTTAGTGCCATGAATCACATCTTCAATGAAGAGCGCGACACACTGAACAGTCACACTGAACAGTCTTCTCTTCATCGCTGTTAATGGGCCAGACGTGCGTTCGCTCCCTGCTCAGGAGTTCTCATGTGGATAAAAGAAGGGCTAAACGCTGCAGATGACGCGCCAACAGGAAAGCAGAAAAGGCCACATGAAGTCCGACATCACATCAAACTGTTTACTGAGTGTAACGAGCTGAACTACTTCGACATGATGTGAAATCTTAATCGATTAGATGTTATGTTACGTTTTACTAGTCTGATTGAGTTCCTGTTCGCCTTAAATCCTCTGCCGTGTTTGCGTGATCAGCCCTTATCCATGGTCCTGAAACTTACAGGAAAACACACAGGTGTGGCCGTCGCAGAAAATTCAATGTATATAAATATATACACATGTATATATATATATATATGTTTCTTCTCTCAGTTTTTTTTCTTTGTTGTCAATACAAAATGGCTTCCACTCATACAATATGCAAAAAGTGTCAGTAATGCGCCTACCGTAGACATCAGCTCCATGGTCATACACGGTGTCTAGGCATGTTCCATCCCTGGTATCCCACACTCGGATCGTATAGTCCCAGGAGCCTGAAGCGGGATATAGTAGGATGATGACATCACGACTTCCCCTCAGTACATTGTCATCATCACGCCGTTGTACCTGAGGTAAGGAGGTATGGGACTTCTGTGTTCCACAGGAGACCCCTAACAGGGGCGGTGTGTCCACTCAGCACGTTGATGCAGGCGTCCTGGGTGTAGTCCCAGATCCGCACAGTGCTGCAAAGTGAGGCACAAGAAGAAGATAAGAGACAGGGAGGGGATGAAGGGGGGGTAGAAGAGCCAGATATGATCACCCAATATCTTTTTCATACATAGAGGTCAGACAAAGGGCATGCCGTAGTTCGACTTAGCAACCAAAGCGAAAAGAAATGAGAAATGCTGTGCTTTAAGCAAAACAGGTATTCTATATTCTTCAGCATATATACTTGCTAAGTCCCTGTTTCCAACCACAGTCTGTGTCCCTTACCCATCATCAGATCCCGAGCAGAGGATTCCCTCTCTCAGCGGGGACCAGCGCACGTGGAACACCTTCGCTAGGTGTCCAGTGAACACCTTCAGAGGCTGCTCAGAGCTCGTAGCCAGGTAGTACACGCGCACATTTCTGTCCTCACAGCCTGTTGCTATCATATCCCTACGGGGACAGAGAGCGACAGAGGGACAGAGGGAGGGGGAGAGAGAGAGAGAGAGAGGGAGAGAGGAGGGATTGAGTGGAGAAAATACATCAGACCAGATGTATTTCTTTTTTTTGTTATGGAATGGAAACTACATCTGTGTATCAAAGATACATTTTCATTGCATGGTGTGCTTTAACTCTATTCATAATGCTTGTCAGTAATGTGAAGAAATAGGACTAAAATACAGCTATCTGATGATCTCTGAGTGAGGGATAGTAAAACATTGGTTTTGCAAAATGTGGTTTGTTGTTCATCATCTTACTTGTTGTTCTGGCTCCAGTCACAACCAAATACAGCAGCAGGATGTCTGTACTTGTGGAGGACTTTTCCATCAATGGTCCGAATGATACTGGTTAAAAACACCACATTCAAACTACACAATACGTTCTTCATACGCAGAACAATGCAGAATCTATGTAGTCATTAAATGAATGATACTGGTTAAAAACACCACATTCAAACTGCACAATACATTTTTCATACGCTAAACAATGCAGATTCTATGTATTTATTATTTATTTAAATATCTATTTTCTGATCAAAGTGAGGAATGCGGACAACAATTTTTGATAGTTCCATTATTGAGCAAGAATGCTGCAGCCGTAATCTGCTGCAATGTACGTCCTGTAAGTCACGTCAATGTACGTCCTGTGAGTCACGTCAATGTAAGTCATGTAAGTCACGTCAATGTACGTCCTGTGAGTCACGTCAATGTACGTCCTGTGAGTCACGTCAATGTACGTCCTGTAAGTCACGTCAATGTACGTCCTGTGAAAGCCTTGTGTTTGCAACTGAAAGGATCCTTGAGAGAGACTTGGTTGGCCACAATAACAAACAGACCCTAGGAAGGCAAATAAACAACTTTTAGTTCTCTGTGGGGTCAGTGACAAAAACAAGTAAAACAGCTCACACTGGAGTAATGTCAAACATTGTTGTCTGCATTAGTTCCTTAGAGCCAAAATGATCGGTTAATAGGGTCCAGGTTGAAAAGTCCTAAAGTTTTGCTTTGCTCCTTTCAACATGTTGGAAGACTCAGTAGCACACAAGGTACTGACCAGAACCCATCTCCACTGCATGTGGCAATCCTCTTTGAGTCCTTGTGGCTCCATGATATACAGAAAATGCCATTCTTTCCATGCTAAACCAGAGAGAAAACAGTGACAATGTACCAATAAAACACATCAACAGTATATCCTTAAGGATGCTCAAACAGTCCGTTGTGCTTCAACGCCAGTGTAGCCCACCTCATTAAAGCGGGTGATCATCTTCCCTTTCTTCACATCCCAGATGAATGCTCCGTTACGAGACGTGGCCCCGGCTATGCAGTTCAAGTCTCCTTCAAGAAAACACACAGACACCATTTCCACATGTTCTGGGAATACAATAGTCCGTCTAAGAACGCTCAAATATTATTTTCTTAATCATATTTATGTACAGATGAATACACCGAAATTCAATTTCTTTGTGATTATGCTTTATCCTCAAGATTCATATCATGAAAGACAGATACATATTTTCTACTTTGCAGCTATGTGTTGTGTGTGTGCGTTTGGTATCATTCTACCAGGCGCCCAGGAGAGAGAATAGACCACTCCTTCGTTGCCAGGGGAGGTGTAGACAGCTGTGAGTGTGTTGGTATCCCAGACTTTAATAGTCCCGTCAAAACTAGCTGTGGCCAAGAGGTTAGGATCATCTGGTTTAAATTTGCAGTCAAAAATGGTTTCCACGTGGCCCTGAAAGAAATTAAAAGATGTATGGATAAATTCTACATTTGACAATGAAGTACATGAGAATGGTACACCCGGCTGGGCCGTATCTATCAAAATGCCATTACCTAATAAATCAATAAAGTGAGTTAATATTGATTTTCCCCTCATGCACAGTTTAAAGGCTGTATTAAATCTTTAACAGTCTGGCATGCTATTACAGCAAAAATCTGTATCATTTTCCTACTGCTAGCCGTTTTAATATACCAGATCCCTTAGAAAGTCCCATTTCTTGGCTCCCATGTCATAAAGTCCGACCCCTCCGTCCATGAAGCAGCACACAGCGTGTCCAGGGGGCAGGGAGAAGGAGTGGTTCTGGGACAGACTTGGAGGGGGCACTGCTTCACTCGTGGAGCTGGTGTATTGACTCTTGTTGGGAGAAATGGACCCCAGGGCTACGGAGAGGGGCACAGTGATGTTGAATGATGGATTCATGAGAATAATATAATAATAAAATAATATAATAATAAAAACAAATATGGTTCAAACAATCTGTGGTGGGTAACAATACCAAATTAAAAGCCCACGTATGGTGTAAATTATTTGACTTAATTTGTTTTCAAAGCAAGCTGACTTAAGCCACAATTCACCTTGTGTGTGATATAGACAACCACTGGTTTTCTCTTCTTATTACCAGTGGCCAATCATAGCAATTTTAAATATATAATATGTACAGCATATATATAAACAGCAAACCAGAGTTATTCACATAGCTTGAGAGAAGTTTTGTTCAACAAAGTGTGCTACTAAATGTATAGTGATTGAGACTTGCATATGGACAGAATAGGCAAATATAATGGTAATATTTTTTTTAAACAGCTGGTATTGTAAAATGGGCTATCCTGAAAACTGGGTGGGATATTCTCTCAAGTTCTGAAAAGGACCTTTTGATAAATCCTACTATACCTCCTGCAATTATCACCTATCTGCATTTATATTCAATTGCATTGTTGTAATCATTTGGATAACAATCAGAAAGAATCTGAACAACGTTATCTCTTACAATTTGCCCTTACAATTTTAGTTTTAAATATTACCTTTCTTGGCAGGAGGTGAGTTGAGGACATGCAAGGCATGGAACCCTGTCTTCTTCAGTTTAATGTTATCCAGAGGGCTGGAGCGAGAGACGTTCCATATTCTCAGTACCCCGACCTGAGAGTCTGTCACAAACAGGAGCAGATTAACTTTAAAAGTACTGACAAACATTAAAGAGCAATTTGCACATAGGTATTTCATGTACGTATCAAATCAGTTTTACAGCTAGACTTCGTTTTGTACCGTGCAGATCAAAACAGAATTGAAAGTGACTTGATGGGGAGACAAACGCTAGAGCTACAGCAGACGGTTAGAGTGTGTCATTCATCTTCTACGTCTCTCTTCTCATTTCAGCTCACAACCGTTTCAATTCATTTGAAGAGGAACTCATGTAAACAGGGCCAGTGGATCTTTGAAGCAACCAACCCACCATTTGGTCAGTTCTAGTACAAACACTGGTTATATCTGTATGGATGTGAATGTCTGTCCCTAGTTCATACGCAGATATCTTGCCTGTATGTTGCTTACCTCCAGTGATAAACAAGCCTGGTGCAGAAGGGACCCAGGCGAGACACTGTACTGACGCCGCAGCAGAAGGAAAGCAGAAAGAAGTGATGCAGTTCAAGCCCTCACTGTCCACCAGCCTGATACCGTTATGAAGGTTAGACACTGCAACGAGACAGGGGAGACACTTCATACACTCTGTGCACTTCAAAATGGGATGAATTGAGTCTTGGAACAGACTATATATTTGGCATAACTACCTACACACATACATGTGCAAACACGCACACACACAAACACACACAATGTGTAGACATTCCTTTGTAAATATTCATCTTATTTTGAATCACAACTTTTCACTGATTGTTCATCAAATGTCATAGTGCAGTTCGTGGGTCAGTTATTTTTATTCATCCCACAAAAAAATCATTAGACACTGCCTGAATGAATATCCCTCATATTATCCCGATATCCCACAAATCCATCACATCTGAGGAATAACATACATAGCATCAAACATAAAGCATGCTGTGGGGTGTCTTACCCAGTAAATATTCAGTGGACAGAGGGTCCCACTCCAGAGCTGTGATGGGGTCCTCCTCATCAGTGCCCTCTAAGGACTCAGGACGCAACACATGCTTCTGACTCTTAGACCCTGGAGAGGACAGAGATGAGCCAGTAATACATTGTTGTATACATATATATATACATCAAATCATATTTACGTGGTAATGTCTTATATGATCGCCAACAAAGTAATCTACGCCATTTTGTCACTGTTACTAAAATAAGACCATGATTTTGAGAAAACGAGTAAAATCCTACATTATTGCTAATCTCTGACAAACAGTTTGTGAACGTTCCACTCTTTTGAGAAAACAGGGAATGGCCTTTTCATGACACAGAAGTATACTCTCTGACGTCACAACAAGGGACACCGGAAGCCAGCTGTGTGTGGATGTGTGGAGCTCTGTCTCAGTGATGCAGTTCAAGCCCTCACTGTCCACCAGCCTGATACCGTTATGAAGGTTAGACACTGCAACAAGACAGGGGAGACACTTCATACACTATGTGTGGATGTGTGGAGCTCTGTCTCAGCAGCCGTTGATTTTGTTGTCCACGGTCAAGAGAGGGTCATGCTTCTCGGACTTGTGTGGTGCATTTCATATACATTCATAACATCAAATTCAACACTGTGACTAACAAAATATCACAAAGTTGCTGTGGGTCGTAACCATGGGGATACCATTTACATAACAACCACATGATACATGATAAAAACCTTTTTTTTCTCATAGAATTTTAATTCCAGGTGGAACAGGGGTTTAACTTTAAAGGGATATTGTGTTTGTGTTTACTTCTGAATTCAGCAAAAATCTGAATTGTGTTGACTTTAAATCAGAGCTCCATGTGGAGGAGGTATTCATTATTTTAAAAAGTAGGCAGGCACAAAAGTAGCATTGAAATGACCGACTGTACGAGCTTAACCAAGCCCACAAATCAGTCTCACTGACAGCCTTTTTAAAATCCAATAGAGTTCTTACTGCTTGAATGCCTGCCAAGACGTCCCTCTATCTCTCCAAGTGCTGCTGTGTGTAGCTGTGAACCTGACTGGACCATTCTGTTTACCTGGCTGGAAAATGGACAAACTTCCGTCTGTGTGTCCAAACACCAGTTTGCTCTTCTTGGTGGGATGCCATCGGAAGAGGCAGATGTCAGAGAGGAAGGAGTGCGCTTCTTTGTGTACTGTGACCCCCGAGTCTGGCCCTACGTAGCCCCAGATGTACAGGGGCCCTCTGTGGGACACAAAGGCCACGCCGTTGGTGGAGTTCCAACACCAGCTCACTGATGCGGGGATACCTGCAGGGAAGACACTTCATATCAATATGTTTGTCATCTTCGCAAATATAGATGGTGGTTGGTGTGTTGGGCATTTGGCAACTGAATGCACCAGGACAAATGCAGCTTGAACAATGATGTTACTGGCAATGTCTTTCTTACTCATTCTGTTTTAATTGACAGAAATCTTTTTACTAGCTTTGTAAGTAGTTTTTCTTTAAAATGTAACACACACATAATTTTCCTTCACTTTAGTAGCTAGTCCAATTACGGATGTATGCTTTGTTGTCAGCCTAATTTGTAAGCCACTTAAAAGCATCTGCTAAATGTAAACTAAAGATTCCTCAACACACTAAAGCACATTAAGAACACACACACCATTGCTTATAGAAATGGCAGCGTACCTTTGGTGTTGTCCAGTCGCGCTATGGCCTTCTGTTCTGCCACATTCCAGACTATGAGCAGGTTATCAGCTGAGGCCGAGGCGAAGAGATCGGGGTTGTCCGGAGACCAGCTGATAGCTGTTATGGTCTTCTTGTGTTCTGACATGATGGACCGCAGCTTAAACTCATTGTACTGCTGATCCAACTGACAGAGAGAGTGAAATATATAAAGTGAGGTATAAACATATGACATTGATTTACCATAAACCTTTGTACCTTTGTAAAATATGCTGCAGAGAGGATATAGGTTGCAATATTTGTAGATAAAAATAATACTAGACTCAGCATAGGAGACCAACTACTGTTATCTTTTTTATTGTCTTCAGACTGTCAGTGTTAGGTTGAAGGAGTAACTTCTTAATGAAGGAGAAGCATATACATATCAAACAGTTGCAAAATGTTTGATATGCATACATGTTGATAGTAATAACTTTTAAATCATAAAATCAATATTGATCCAACCATTGATTTGGTGCATTGATTTGCACTGCATGAAAGCAATTTCCCTCAGGGATTATTAAAGTATTTCTGTCTGTCTGTCTGTCTGTCTGCTCAGCGCCTACTTGCCCCTCTTGCTCTGTGGCTCCCTCCCAAACAGCGAAGAGAGAATAACCCGTCCTCTTCATGCACACTCTGAATCAAACATGATCAATGAATGATCAATGAATCAAACATGATCATGCAGGGGAAGGATTGCTTTTGGTTGTTCCCTGCAGAGAAGACGCTGGCCGAATTCCTAATTAGAATCAATCCATAGTTCATTTCATCCATAATATGTATTATGGATGCATGAAACACAGAAAAACTCTAATTAAAACATGGTGTCAACCTCACTGTGTGCTCATTTTGAGAATCATTTGAACCTGTATTTTCTATTTTCTTTTTTTTTAGCTCCACTGGCCACGTATTTCTTTTCCTGCTTTTTTCGTTAGCAGGATGTCCTGTGACACAGTGAGGTTAGACAGGGCTCTGAGGTTAGACAGGGCTCTTGTCATTCGCTGTGACACAGTGAGGTTAGACAGGGCTCTTGTCATTCGCTGTGACACAGTGAGGTTAGACAGGGCTCTTGTCATTCGCTGTGACACAGTGAGGTTAGACAGGGCTCTTGTCATTCGCTGTGACACAGTGAGGTTAGACAGGGCTCTGAGGTTAGACAGGGCTCTTGTCATTCGCTGTGACACAGTGAGGTTAGACAGGGCTCTTGTCATTCGCTGTGACACAGTGAGGTTAGACAGGGCTCTTGTCATTCGCCTGGTGACCGATGGCTCTACAGAGGAGTGCTGCGGCCCCATGGCTTTGGTTGGGAGCCCGTCTCCTGGGTTTCAACTGGGTAACCCGCAGCGACCGCCACAAATTGAATCTTAATGTGAGACTAATAATCATAACTGTGTATGGTGCATTAATAACATAACATTAATATACAACCAGTTCACTATCATGCTCACTCAATGGCCAATAGGCCCACAAGCTCAAAATAAACGTTGTGGGCTGTAACAATAGTAACCTTCTTATAACAATAGGATAACACCTCCCCCTCCTTCTTACCAGCCCTGCAACACTGGAGTTTCCAAAAACTAAATCCACAGTTTCAGGTCAATGTGTGTAAAACACTGTGTACACTATACCTGGTAGATGTATATTGCCAGAGTGGCACAGTAGGCAAAGCGATCTCCACTTGCAGCACACACATCTTTATTCCAGGGCTGACAGCCTGCTGCCAGCAATCCCACCTGCTTAACCTGGGACATCCTCACCTGCTACGGACAACAACCATTTTATTAAGATGCATTGGAGATTACTATCATGATTTTTTTTTTTCAAAAAAGCCTTCAAATTGGGTAAAAGTCATACCGAACAGTTTATATGTGGTATATATACAGCTGATCATGCATTTATACAACTTAAATCTCAACTAACCAAACTGTTACTGTATCAAGTATATCAACAATAGTTACAACAGTAGTTAATAGTAATAGTAACAGTTAACAAACAAGTTAAAAATTGTTTCAATAACCTTTGGCTTTCGATGGCTTTTGATGAAAGCCATTTCATTTCTAACTAATGTGACCAAAATAATGATATGATAATAATTCTATCACAAAAATTATAAAGTAAGTACTCAAATACAAAAATTGGACTTAAACGTTCATACCTGTTTTAAACATTTTAAACTTGAGCAATAACATTGTGAATATGACTCATAGTGTGGTATGACTTCATTTAAAATACTTAAAATATAGGCTCCTTAACTCCACATCAAATATGCTGAGCTGCTTCTCCTGAGGACATGCAATCAGTTACAAGTACACCAACTTTTGGGATGTAGTGGGTGATTATGTGAGCACACAGAAGACACACATCCACATATACACCAAACAAAGAGAAACACACACACACACACACACACACACACACACAGCATCTTCAAAGATTTTAGCCTCTTCTGTTAGCTTATGTTACCATGGTGATTGACTCAGAGAAAACAAGGGAAGTTACTGAGATAGAATGCCAGTTAAGGAAGAGTGAACACTATGCCTTAGTATGCATAAGGTTTTCTGAACCCTTTAACTACTCTGCAACATTAATGTGATAAACTATTGTATCACATTAGGTATTACAGTAATTTGAATGTATACCCATATCACAAGTTAGCCAGAAAATGATGTGCTATATAGAAAACTATTTGTTAATTGTTTATTGAACAACATTCAGTTTGTAAGTTTTAATCACAGACAGCGATTTCCGGTCAGTTGTTTAACATTGTTGTGAAAGTGACAATGGAATGGAATGAAAGATTCAAGATTTGACCTGACACTGTTCTTGTTGTTACTCCTTGATTTGAGTATCTAAGTATCAGGATCAAACCCTGGCTTCTGATTATAGACCGTATTTTTTCTTGACTTATTAGAATTGATCAAACTGCTACTGATCTGTTGTGGTTGTGCGGTCCGCTGCTATCTAGAGAATTTGAGGTGAGAGAATTTGATCAGCCAATCAGTGGGATATGCTTGAGCAAGAGGCATGAGTGTGTGACAGTGAAGCCACTAAAATGGCAGCTAGTGTTAACACAGTGAGACTATGAAAGACTAATATCCATCAACAGACATTCAGACTACAATGCCATTATGGTTGGAAAACTAGCAATTCATGAATGACCATGTATTGAATTTGATTTGTTGACTTTAAATAGTCAAATAGTTAATAGTAAAATAGTCATCGAATTCTGCTTCCCCCCCCCCCTAAATCAGCCCTACCATCATGTTTTTTTATGTCAGATGTGTACACAAAGCTTAGATCAACTTCGTATCAATGAAAGCTATAAAGTGGCACCATATTTCTTTCTTACTTCATAAACTTCATAAACACAAAAATATGGTGAGAAGAGTGCAAATTAGTAATCCAGAATACGGAGGAAAAACATGCTATTGCTCTTCTCAGGACGGCTGGCTACCTCACACCATCCATCTCGTGAAGGACATCATTCACATATCACTCAATCTGGATTTGTTATTGGGTTTATAATGTCTGAAACAAGACGGGGGAAACAAGTGATTTACAGAAGGTTCCAGATTCCATGTGACAGAAGACAGTGTAGCAGCCCAGGGAACACTGGAAACAAATCCTCTATGTTTTTTGGGGAGGTTTTATTGGTTTTAAATAATGGATATTGCCCATCCCTATCTATCACCAAAGAGTAAAAATAGCCATGTAAGGGAACTTTTGGCCTAACTTCCCTCCCTAAAAGGTAGAGACAGTTTGAAACACTATGTGTACACATTGTACACATGTACCCCTGCAGATACACACACACACACACACACAGTGTCTGGGACGTTAAGAAGATTACAGTAGAGTGAACATGAAGACCGGATTGGCTAAATCCCTGGAGTGATAAGCTAGCTACACTGTAACGTTACAATGAATAATGAGTAGATGTGGGCCTACTCACAGTGGTATGCACCCAAGTATGTAAACATGTGCTGAATACACCTAATGTTTAAAAATAGCCTTATGTGGAATGACACCAAACAGTTAGTAGCAGCTGTATGTCATGACGTCAGAAACACAGCATGGCTCACACCTGGTCAGTTTACACTGCATTATTACATTATTATTACTCCTGCAACAGGCACACACACACACACACACACACACACACACACACACACATACACACACGATACTGCAACACTATTGAACTGAACAGTGTGAAAAAACAGGCCCTGGACGTAAGGTAAACGGTCAGATATCTAGATATACGTGACATTATGAAATAGTATGACACTGACATCTACTGATCACGAATGACGTTGTAAATTGGTTGGAAAGACCCCAGCTATTTACATTCCAACTGAATATCCTCAGAAAACTGCTCCCAATTACATCCCCAGTAAACTGCTTGCAATACAACACAGTAAAACCTGGCACCCATGCACGCCTAGCTGCGCTTGATGTCAAGTAGACAACGCTACATCACAAAAAACCTATTGGGCATCTGTTGTTAATGAGACACGTCTGCTTACCTGTTCACACAGGTTGCGTTTGTGCTTTCCTCTGACATACTTGTGTGGTCATTAGATAGCGCAACACCAACAACATGAATCTGCCATGTATGTCGTGTAGCTCCGTGTCTCATCACTGAAGTAACATTAGCATTATCAATTAGCAGGTCGCTAGTAACCAACCATGGCGATGCCACAAGAGATGGGCACATAATGAGCCGAGTCGCAGCACTGTGAGCGATGTCGAGTCTCATCTGTATCTGACTCAAATCATCACCCATAACAGGTTTATAAAGCAACAAATACTGCGACTTTATAAATCGCATGTTTGGCTATTGGACGCTACACGACGTAACGCTAGGTTATCAAGAGAAAGGCCAACATATTCGCTAGAGAACATTTAATTTCATAAAAGATAATGACGTTTGTTAGGCATTCTTACCGTTTTAAGGCTGTCGTTGAGCGGACAGTTGCAAGGTGCTGAAATGCGTCTCGCGGCGTCCCCTTCCTGCGTGCAGGGCGGGACTACGGACAGGCGCGCACATTTGCTTTCCCGTCGATCAGCTATTGGTTGTTTGTTTTATTTAGTGGTTTAAATCCAACATGGATGAAGCGCTAAGTGTGGCCAGACAGTTTAAAATAAGACGAGAGCATCATAGCGTTATCATAATGTACCTATTTAGCAAATTGGTACCTCTACCTTAAAGCTATCTATAAGCTAAGGTCTGTCTACCTGGTGTCAACCATGAGTATCAACTGCCTATCAACGAAAAACATTTGGCCATCTTAACCTAAACCGCCTCTGAGTGGAGGAAACGCGCAATCGTCGCTCAGGGAGCACATGTATGAGCTGAGGTCAATGTAGGCTACCGATTAAGATGTAATGCTTAAATTTAGAACCCATATTATACCACCAGAAATGGGGAATATTTCGCATTAATTTAGCTTTTAGCTTCTCCTCTCATTTAACTATATAGTACATTGTTTATCGTAACGTAAGTAGGATTGTACAGCAAACGTGTTCTCAATGTTTAGTAATTCAATCACCAGCCCCCCAAAATGCTATGCTATGATAGTATATAGCATTTGCCTTTCTTATCATCTATTAATATAATTTTAGTTATAAGATAAGATCAAGTAATGTGAAATTACGTTATGGATAAGCAATCAAATGAATCTCCAGCATTCAGTGATTTTATATTCTGTAAAGCTTGGCAGCCATATTAGCAATTCTACACCGTGTAAAAATAATAATATTGACAGAATCATCACCATCATTAAAACCACCATTCTTAAAATGTAACAAAAAATCAGGTGCATAAAAACAAAAGCAGAATCCTTTTTGGTCCCTTATTAACAAGTACACATGTGTATTTTATTTGATTGAATTCATATTCGCAGGCAAGTTTTTGTTCATACAATTGAAAAAAAGCCACTGTCTGTCCAAGCTGTTGGCACAGTATATACAAAACTGAGAGGTGAAACAGATAAAGCTTTCTACTACACGACAAGAGTGGAATAAAAAAAAGTTTGGAATGCAAAAGAGGGACAGACAAAGAAAAACATGAGCGTTTCCATACCAACATACCAATCCCCCTTGAACAAGAGGTGTAATATCATGGAAGGATAATTCAGGGACATCAATGGAATTGCCATGGTTACTAAAATAGGGTGAAGCTAGATTCAATATAATTCATCAATACCCTAATGGTTATCATGTAATGATATCCATTCAGATTGTGAGGACTCATATTTATCAGATATATTTAAGTCACACATTGTGCTAACATTTGGCCTGTTTTGTTATTTTCACCATGGGTTCATTCATGGTCACCCCTCGTCTACGATGTCTGAGATGACAAAATGGATGTTGATGGCAAAACATGTCAAAGTGTCAAGTGTTGCCACGCATGCAAATCTAAATGCCCAAAGTTAGTTAGAGGACAGAAGAAGGCATTTGGCTTGGGGTATTAAGTTGCCAGAGTAATGTGAATCTCTTAAGAAAAAATAAATAAATCATTATACATTATAAATACATGAATACATAAATAAAATCACAACAAAGAACATGCTGTTGATATCTTCAGCTATTTTTGGAGCTGTTGATTCATTAGGCTTAGTGTTATCAAACAGCAGATATTGTTTTATGGTAAACAATTGAGCAAGCCAGGTAAGTTATTAGCAAAATCATTAGCACTACTGCACAATGAAAAGTAAACAGACGACTACAGCAGAACAGAACCAGTGGTAAATTAATCATTAGAAAAAAGACAATAGTACATTTTTTTGTTTAATCAGTAAAAGTATAACCATTGAACGCATAACCATGCCACGAAGAACAACTAGATCCACTGTGGTTTTTTTAACCTATTATTATTATTATTATTATTATTATTATTATTATTATTATTATTGTTATTATTATTATTATTATTATCATTATTATTAACATTAGTATTACTATAATTACTATTGTATTATTTAACTTCCATCTTATTATTATTTATTCACATTATTACCAATGCTGCAAGACTATACACAGGTCTGAGGATTCCAATGCACTTACACATCAAGAATAAGAGAGATAGAGAGAGCTCACAATAGGTTAATAAGTGCACAAAACTTTTTTTTTTAAATTTGTTTAAGTTAAAAACATTGACAAGACATGTCCATTGTCAGGCAATGAAATCAAATACTGTAACTGTAAAACCAGACCCTTAAAATGACCATAATGAGAGCAAGGTAGCCAAAAACACCTGAATGCCACAAATTTACTTTGCTGTTGTTGTCCTTTAAATATTGCATTTAGCTGCAAAAAAACTAACACAAAACAACTAAATAAAAAAATACATCTACTAGTAACCAAAATGTAAAGATCCCTTCGGTAGTCTGAATATTCAGATTAGACTTTGTAAGCAATAAGTACTCCCTGATTTTGTATTATGTTTTGTCCTGCCATAATAATCAGATTTACATGGAAATGTTCAATTAACAGAGGCAAATATGCTCTGAATGTCGTTTTAAGTTGTCTAAAAATTATTAAGATAATACTATCAGTGTTGCAGCCCCCCAACCACTTTTTGACCAGAAGTGAAAGAGTTAAGGCAGCACTATGGACAAGTGGCTAGATATACATTGGTGGATATATATATATATCAGAGCAGAGGGTCCATAAAAGTAGCAATCCTGTAATTAGTGTTATGAGCAAACAACACATGCATTTGCCCTAAGATGGTGCCTATGTGGAAAAACTCTATTCTAGGTCTTTGTTGCACAGATATGATCTGCAGGAAATCAATTTAAAATCAATTTATGCAGTTCGAATACACTCTGGGTATTTAATTCTATAACCCAGCAGAGAGAACAGAACAAAACACAATAAAAAAAACTAAAAGAAAACAGAAGGACATTCTCCATACTCCAATATCAATCATCATTCTTTTGGCTGCCTACCTCAAGTGTTTTACATATGTATATGCATTGTATTTTATACAGTTAAAGGAAGGTACAGTGCTGAATACTGCCCACAAAAAGAGAATACTTATTCTTTTTTTTGTATTTTAAATAACTATCACATTTAAAATGTTTTGAGGTTTTAATAAACCAGTGAAATGCTATCGACAAAAAGCTATGGCTCAAGGTGATGATAGTGTTGAAAAGAGTGTTTGTCTGGTGCGTGTGTGTGTGTGTGTGTGTGTGTGTGTGTGTGTGTGTGTGTGTCCCACAGTGACCCATACTTCATTATCACTATGATCATCATTGTTGTTGGTGCTGTTGTCATCACTCCGACCAGTCCCATCTCTATTGGCTGACAGAGAATCATCATTTCAATAAACCAAATCAGTGCATGACAACATTACAAGCACCATACAATATCTGCAGTACATTTCACCTCAGTGACCCAAGCCAATGAAACCATGAAACCAATGGAACAATAAGAGCATCTACACTATGACCATCATATACAAACAAGTTGTGTATAGATCGAGACAACGGGGGGTTAAAAGGATTCTATTACCAAATTAATCACCAATTCATTTACTTTGGTTCATCCTTTAATTTGTGCTAGCAAGTGTTTGCTAATCTTTATCTAAACATGTCTTTATGCCACAGTGAAAGTCAGGTGTGAAACTAGTTTCATCACCGTTCTCACCATTTTGGATCCCGTTTGTCTTCAATCGGGCTGCGATAGTGATCTTACAGGGCCACGTTAGGTCTTACAAAGGTCAATCAATGTGTGCATGTCTGTGTGTGTCTTTGTTTTATGTGTGTGTGTGTGTGTGTGTGTGTGCATGTGTATGTGTGCGCATGTGCGCATGTGCATGTACAAAACTATAAAAAATCCTTACACAAAAATGTGACAAAAGTGTTGCAATCCTCACTCCTTTTGCTCGCCAATCCACACTGCAACCACCACCACACCGCCGCGCCCCACACAGCCACGCCCACAGGACACCCAAGCACAAATAATCATCTGGATGGCGGAAAAGAGGTTTACAAGTATACAGACTCTGACTTTTTGTGCTACTGAGATGTGCTTTGTTTTAGAGGAATCACAATCATGTCTGTACAAGAGAGAGGTTAGGATGATGAAGGGATGAATGTGTGTGTGTGTGTGCTTGTGTGTGTGTGTGTCTG
>OMKQ01092524.1:0-10057 GCA_900302335.1 Phycis phycis
GCATTTCATTCCAATAAATACAGATATAGAGTTATATGCAGATATACATATGTCCCCTGCTTGATTTCCATGGCCGCCTCTGCCTCTCCTGGAAGACACGTTGTAGTCAGACTGCATAAATTAAACTCTCTTCACTTTTTACGCTAACCATAATGAATAGAAATTATTACGTGTTGACAATGGTCACATTTTTAATGATATCTAGCACAACCCGACCCTGGCCTGTTACACCCTGTGCTTTATCTGGATACATTCATTGATTTATGGTCAAATGAAGGACAATTCATGAACCCACCCACAATGCTGTGAGCGTGTAACTTGCTTGATAACACACTTGAACTATGCTGGTCCTCATATAGTTATCTATTCAGGAAACACAATGGGACAATGCTTTCTTTTGTACTTTAGAGTTTCCATTTGATATTTGCTAGTTTTCAACAACCATATATGCTACACTTAACTTATGTATTCCCTTGTCAGAGTTATGCATTCATTAAACAAGAGCAGCTTCAAGCCTTGGCTGAACAACTCGACTCCAGTCAACCCAAAGAGGTGAAAACTAAAAGTCATTTTCCTAAAGAAGTGATATTGTCACCATTGTTACAACGCTTACTGTGTAAAGATGTAATGATGCACTCGGTGCTTCATGCGTGGACAAAGTGCACAGCATTCGAAGCGGGGAAACACCAACCCAGACAGATTGCTGCGTTATCGTCCTGAATGTCAGGTGCGTTGGGAGGCCCTGCAGAAGCTGTGCTGCGCGCCTCCCTCCGACGTGCTGAGCTGTGAGACCTGGAACAGCCTGCGCACCAGCCTGTCGGCCGTGCTGGACGACCGCGACCCTGACCTCAGTGTGAGTGCCTGGAGCTGTTTGGTCTGCAGGTTGGCGTCATGTCCTCTCTGTTCGCACCAGCAGCAGCATGTCGCCCAGCCCGTGGGGGAGGGACACAGTCAAATTGCATTTCTGTTGCGTTACAAACTCTCCTTTTTCTTTTAGTGTACATCATTTATTTGTTGCACTTCATGTTGATAATTCAAATATTTCAGTTTTATTCTATTTCATACTTTATCCTTACACAAACTATTTTTGTATATACTGACATGGACGCACTCAGATTTTGAGTATTTGAAAAGAGAAATCTGATATGTACTGAGGTATGCTTACTACATACAGAAAGACATGCACAGAAAGACATGTGGAAAGACAAGCATGTGTGTTTATGTGCAGCCACGGAGCACGTCTTGCAATACAATGCTAATCTGCTTATCAGTTTGGTATCTTCATGGGCGGCATAAGGAAATCAGGTGAATTGGTATGTTCATGAAGCTAATCAGTGAAGCAATTAAAATAGTATGTGAAAGATCATGGTGTTGCACTGATTAGATATAACACATAAGCTATTTACTGTCCCGGTGGTCCCTAGCATTGTCATGCCGGGAGTTCATTTTAAGCGCAGTGTCCTGGGAAGTTTATAGATTCAACTTTGGACGCATTGTCCAGGGTCAACTACTATCTGCCAGTGTTGTTGTTGGTTGGTTTCAGTGACAGTAATGTACGTTACCTTAGTCAACTCTTGAACAAATGATTGAATATGACTATTGAACAGCAGAAGATCCATTGTGACCCATAATCAAACATGATTTAAACAAAATGGAAATGTTACACAGATCTGATCAAATCATCAATCTCATTCAAGTCAGCTCTCAACCTACATGAGGTGCAGGCTGCGTACCATGGCAGCTACAATGTTTACCCTGCTACTATAGTTCATTTATTGCTAATATGCATGGAATGCAGCCAAACAAAGAGGATCTTTACAACCCCGTTTTCTTGTCACAATCAGCCATGCAGTCATCTATATATGTATTATCAATGCATCATGGATGCAGGTCCATAGTTGCCTGGCAAGCAGTACCCCGAATCCCCTTCCAATGGCTTCATACCAAAGAACTTGGTGTCTATATTTTCTGATGTCATGTTTTTACCCATCCACTCCCATCTGTGTCCCTGTGTCGTTGAGTCTTTACTGTGTCCCTGTGTCTCTGAGTCTTTACTGTGTCCCTCTCCGTATGCTACGTTATGTCTGTGGAGACTTCATTCTGTCTCTCTTCCGATGGCAGTGTTTTGGCTGTGGATTAGGGGTGTCCTCGACCAGCTTTTGCAGTCTAATCTGATTTGTCAGGCCAATGTACCGTAATTAATGTAATACATCGACCAAAAACTCCAATCAAAGATTTTAATTGTTGTTCGTGTGTCTTCATTATACCTGTGGAGTCTTTAATTAGTTCCTCTTTCACTCTTTGCAGGATAAAGTACTCAAGTTCTTTGCCAAGACTTCCTCTTCCTCGCCGTTCAATTTGACACGAGAGATCTACAGCAGCTTAGGTACACCAGTTAAAAGGCGTTGCATTGCTATAGCCGCTGTGTCCTGTCTCACTTCTTCTCTCCATCAGAGCCATCAGAGTTGCTTCTAAAGGCCTACACATGCTGGGGCAACAGAAGAATATAAAACCTGACACATCTGCCACATCAATGTGACTTGCAACATGGTTGCAGAGTCACATAGATGTTGTGGATCATTGATAAGGGTTGCGTGCATCAATTGCAAGTCAATGTGGTGCTGGTCAACTGATGAACACTGATGGCGACTGATGATTTGAAGTGGAGCCCTGGGGTGGCAAGCCCAGCTCTCCCACCGGCTCACATGCAATAGAGGCCTGGACCTTCCCCATGCCCTTTAAAATAACCTATATAAACCTCTATGTGTAGCGAAGAGTCTGGAGGGGTACTTCCTGTCTCACAAGTTGAACCTTCCTATTGGCTCTGATGGGATTGATGTCACCAGGCCTGACATCAGCCGCCTTCTCAAACAGGTGGAGCATTCTCAGCCGTTCTCATCTCAGTGTAGTATACAGTATTCACACGTTGAATATACAGTCCATGAGGATTAGGTTTGAGTCACTCAATACAATGTTTTGTTTGATTTCCTCTGTTTTGTATGTTTTGTATTTTTAGATGAGGCTGATAAATGACTTTCAGAAAGAAATGCCGTCGTTCTGGATTCGCCACCCGGAGAAGTATGTGGTGTGATCAGCTTTTCTGCTTATTTATATTGATGTGGTATGCTTTCTATCACATGTTGTTACCTCCCCGTACTTTTAGGTACATGGAAGAAGTCATAGAGAGCACCTTCTCCCTGCTGTCGGTGCACCGTGATCTTGGCTTGGCTTCGCCAGGGACCGAGAAAGCACTTGAACCTGTTTACTTGCTCGCCCTGCTGGATATAAAAGCAACTTGGTTCAATAAGTGGATGGTGTGTGTGGCTGCTTATATGTTTGCCCAATGAAATCCATGGTATGGCTGTCTCCATCACAAATATTTCCCCACTTCCTGATCTTTTTCTGTGCTTCTACAGCATAGTTACTACAGCAGAGCTGTCATCTTCAGACTTCTGGAGAAAAAATACAAGACTCTGGTGAGTAAAATACTTAGCTATGACCCGGTTTAAGTGAGAAATATCTAGATCAGGGGTCTCCAACGCGTCGCTCGCGAGCTACCAGTAGCTCGCAACCCCTTTCCAAGTAGCTTGCCAAAGGGTTAATTATATCAAATGAAATTCATAGATGTCCCGCCCCCTTCTTACACAAAATGATTATTTTCCAATTAGTTGTCAATCAAACAGTTGTGCTGCTGTCAAGCTTGATGAGTCAGTGATGTGAGATGGGCAGCAACCATGGCCGCGGCAGGTACTAATAAGAGGCTAAAAACGTACAGTTTTCATGTAGAGTGACTGACAGACAGACAGACAGAAGTACTTTAATGATCCCTGGGGGAAATTGCATTTGTTACAATACTCCGGGAAGAAAAGGCAGTGTAGAAGAAAATATAAATATCTAATATAATATAAACATATGTAACAATATACATGGAAATTCCAATATACATAATATACAAACAAAATATACATACATCTAGGCATACACTATAGAAGTAACAGCATACACAAAGAAGTAGCATGTACGGTAGCAGAGTTGATGAATGACCAGTTATGAGGTGACCACTAAGGTGATAGTGACCACATAAAGGGAGGGAATGGCAGACACTCAGAGGGAGGTGTTGTATAGTTTGATGACCACAGGCAGGAATGATTTCCTGTGTCACTCTGTGGTGCATCTCGCTGAGAGGAGTCTTCTGCTGAAGGTACTCCTCCGCTGAGCCAGGGTGGAAAAGAGAGAGTGAGAGGAATTGTCCAAGATAGACCGTAGCCCGGACAGCATCCTCCTTTCTGCCACAGTCATCAGAGTGTCCAGCTCCTCCCCCACTACATCACCGGCCCTCTTGATGAGTCTATTCAGCCTGTTGGTGTCCGCGACCCTCATCCCACTGCCCCAGCATGTGACAGCGAAGAAGATCACACTGGCAACAACAGACTCATAGAACATCCTCAGAGTGGGAAACAGGAACAAACGTGACGTGATGTTTTAATGCAAAAACATTTGAGTTGTGGACACCAACATTTTGTAAATGTTCAGGCAAAACAAGCTTATTCCGTTTGTTTAGGCTGAAATAAGCTATGAGAATAAATGTCAGAAAACATGAGTAGCTCTCGGCTATTTTAATTTAGTAAATGTAGCTCTCAGAGGAAAAAAGGTTGGAGACCCCTTATCTAGATTCTTCAACCGTTTGTTGAATTTCAATTGTATTCAGATTCTAAATATGTTTATGCAAAAGGCCCAACAAGGCCACAGCTGGTGTACACATAGGGGCAGTTTACGAGAGCTCCACTTGATATGGACCTGCAACACAGAATGTCCAGCTCTACAACGCAGTAATGATTGACATGAATTGGTTTGAGTAAAACAGCCAAAGTGCTGACAGCAGCTGGCGAAGCAAATATAAAAAAAACACAAATGCAATAACCTATTCAAAATAACAACTGAATGAGATGGTAAACAAAGCTGAACAAAGAATAAAAGAACAGACAACAAAAGGATTTAACATTTTTTATTTCAGTGTGCTAATGTCGAGATGAACAGACATCACCGTTCCTAAATGTTGCAATAATAAAAAGCTGCTAGTTTTATTTATAAAGGTAATACGAGAGTGCTTTCACTGGCTGTCCATCAGCACCACGCTGCTGCTGCTTATGTTGAACTGGGCGACCTATGAGTGCAGACTTTTGCAGATTATTTTTTACCATGGGCAATTTGTGCCGAGAGTCTCTTGTTCAGAGTTCACCTGAACCCTGCATAACATCCATCCTCTACCTCATGCACTTGTATGTTGTACGTCTTGGCACTTTATAAATTCTCTTTCTAACTTGGCACTTAGCATCTTAGGCCAGAGATGTTGTACACCAGCAATAGTTAACCTAGCAACCTAGCACGCACACACGTCAAAGTCTTTGTGTGCCTCTTCAACCCAGAGCACATAGATAGTCAGGAAGCAGACCTGCAAAACAGAACGTCCATGTCTACAACACAGTAATGATTGACATTCATTGGTGTGAGTAAAATAGCCATAGTGCGGACAACGGGGCAATGTTCACATGGATGTGGAGTTCAGGAGGGTGACAGCCTGAGGGAAAAAGCTTCCCCTGAACCTGCTGGTCCGGGTACCCAGAGACCTGTAGCGCTTTCCAGAGGGGAGGAGGGTAAACACTCTATGGTTGGGGTGATGCGTTGGGCGATTTTCACCACCCTCTGCAGTGCCTTCCGGTCCGAGGCGGAGCAGTTACTATACCACACCGTGACACAGTTGGTTAGTAAGCTCTCGATTGTACTGCTTCACGTTCACCAGGATCTGAGGAGACAGTTGGGCATTTTTTAGTCTCCTCAAGAAGAAGAGGCGCTGGTGAGCCTTCTTGATCAGGGCAGTGGTGTTGAGGGCCCAGGAGAGGTTCTCGGAGATGTGGACTCCCATTAGTGACAAGCTCAACCTCCATCCCGTTGATGTGGAGGGGGGCGTGTGTGCCACCTCTAGACTTTCTTTAATCCACCATAATCTCCTTGGTTTTCATGGCATTGAGTGACAGGTTGTTGTCGGCGCACCACGCAGCCAGACACTGGACCTCCTCCCTGTACGCTGACTCATCGTTGCTGATGAAGCATATCACCACTGTGTCGCCTGCGGTCTGTTGGTCAGGAAGTCTACTATCCAGTTGCGGAGGGAGGGGTCAATGTCCAGGTCACAGAGTTTAGTTTGGTGATCAGTTTGGAGGGGTCAGTGGTGTTGAATGCTGAACTGAAGTCAATGAACAGCATTCTTACATAGGTATTGCTTTTGTCCAGGTGGGAGAGGGCGGAGCGTAGTGCCATGTGGTACCAACCTACAAAGTTAACAAAAAAACTACAAATAAGTATATTCAGTTCTAAGAAATCACTTAAAATACTTGATCTTAGTGCAATGAAACTCCATAACCTCATCTCTGCTCATTGAAAGTATACGGATGCAGCTCTTCTTTTACTCATTGGTGTTCATTTACATATGGCTGGTGGCTGAATCATGTTGTTTGGGTGTCCTTCAGATTGTGGGAGCCGTTCAGCAGTGTCTGCAACACCTCGCCGACTGTGAACACCCGCCCACCGATGCCTGTTACTCTGTGGAGCAACAGAACGGTAAGGGCCCAGTGCACGGTGTATCCAGCTGCCAAAGCTCTGTGTCGCGTTGTTCTTTCTTCCTGTTGTTGGCCTCCTTTGTTATATTTTTGACATGTTGGTAACTTTTCACACACAATTGCCACAGTGTATGGCCACTGTATATTTATATGTGTATGTATATGTATAGATATATATTCTAGTCAGTAAAGATGCTGATGCTGTTGCATCAGCATCAAGCATCATCAGAGTTTTCACCGTGCCCTGTCGTTTGTTTGTTGCAGGCTCCTCTCAGTGGAGTGTTTACACCAGGAGAGAATTGGAATATGCCTTTTTTGTCCACTCACTCTGTGTTCTTGGAAAAGTGCTAATTTACACCAATGGCAGAAAGCTCTTCCCTATCAGGATTAAGAAACACAAAGGTATGTCTGCACAATAATCTGCTAAATCTACTGGCCAGCAAGAAAAAAGAAAAAAAAGAGACGCCTACATAGGGGTAATGGGGCGTTTAGCAGACGCTTTTGTCCAAAGCGACTTACAGTCACTACATTCGTGGGGTTCGACATGTGGACAGTTGGAGGAGGAGGGGGATCACGGGGATCAAACCGCCGACCCTACGGTCAGTGGACGACCCGCTCTGTCCACCCGCTCTACCCACTGAGCTGCTGCCGCACACGTAGTCCACATACACACCTACGCCCATCCCTTCCTTTTAATTTCCTTAGTTTGAACTCCAACTTCAATAGTTTAGCCATTGTATGTTAATGTCCCAGCCCTAATGACTCAGCCCTAGTGACTAATGCTGCAGTGATGGGATTGTCATTCCGTATAATTGCAACACAAGGTCCAATATTGCGTGACATTTCACGAGCAGTAAGAGCTGTGAGTCAGGACCGGCTCTGTGTTGTTGCCACGGTGTTGGGTTTATTTACGGTAAAATAAGAATATGTAAATGTTCTGACTTTTAGACACCTTTGTTTCAAAAGTTTTATTTTCCTCTCCCACTGTATAGTTTAGCACCATGATCATTTGATTGTGATGGGTACACCTGGGTAGTAGTAAAGTAGTAAACCTTAAAGTATGATTGTAGCAACAAACATTTTTTGCTGTCCCAGCACACATGGAACATTACTACACCAGAAAACATTTTTCTGATTTGAAATCTAATTAACACTTAAAAAAACAATTAGTTTAAAAATACCTTCCGGCATGCCATTGTATTGACCTCAGTTATTTCACATATTTATCTAAAGCAGTGTATTATCTACTTGTCATCTTAATGAATTGTGCATCATGTGCATTCAATATTGTTTGTTCAGTATATATTTGTTAGATTACTTTGTTCTCCATACCGGCTCAATTATTTTCCCATTTTTCACCCCCCTCTATCTACTCCACCCTGACCATTATCCTTGTTGTCTAGTTGGTGTTCAGCCACTGTGTAGTGCAAGGGCTGATAAGTCTGACAAAGCATCACAGAGTTCTTTCCCATGCCTTGCCCTCAGACCACACGGACAGACTGTCCTTCACGTTCGGTTCTTTTCAGTGTTCAGTTTCAGTCACACACTTGGTAAACGCACTAATCTGTTATCGGCTTTCTCTTCCCGCTGGAGGTCCTGCAGATCCCTTCAGCCTGACTGACCTGGTGGTCACACTGATCAACATCATGTACCAACACCCCCAGCCCCCGTGTACAGATCCCTCGCACACAGGTAGGTTAGGAGACCACACCCTCACACTCACTCACACGCCTACACACACTCACTAGACACACTCACCACACACACTCACTGACACACACCCACCCACCCACACACACACACACACACACACACACACACGTGCACACACACAGACAAACACACAGGCACATACACACGGGTGGGACTGAACACACATACCACACACACCAACACACACACACATTGGACAAAAGACACACACACAACTGCACACACAGAGGTGTTAAAAGACACGTGTGTTTAACATTATGTCAGTTTGGCATCTGTGTGTCCTCAGTACGTACCTAAATGCATACTTGACATCCAAGCAGATCCATGTGTGTGGTAACTGCTCCAGGCTCTATTAGCAGAATCACCCCATGTTCTGATACCACAACCACCACACATTCTACTGCCAGGATCACCTGTATTCTGATACCAGAATCACCCATGTTATGTACCAGGATCACCCATGTTATGTACTAGGATCACCACATGTCAAAGCTACTGTGGGGGCTGGGGATAGAGGCCCAGGCCGCAGGAACACATGGACCCCATTCTCTGAGGCGTGACATAATTCTGATTATCTTTTATCTCGTAACCTTGTATGGTTGAAGCAATAAAGTCATTCCCTTGGAATTATAGCTCAGGTGAGCCCATTGATCGATACTGCCCCTCAAATGACTGAGGAAGAGGCGTGTCACTGTCATTTGGTGCTGTCTACTGTCTGAGTTAGTAATTTTTAACTTTATCTTCCAGTCTATTCACATGAGTCATATGATTGTGCAAGCGGGAGAAGTTTCTTCGTCAACATCACAGCACCTACGTGGTGAACCCAAAGATGAGATGGCTGGTTGTGTGTGTGCCTGATGTGTTTGTTTGTAAGATTGTATTTGTATATGTGTTATTGATATACAGTTTGAGAGAGAGAGAAAACCATCACCCAGGGTGGATGTGTGTGCTGTGCAGTCTCCCTGGCCCCTAGGAGTCTGGTGACGGAGCTGCTGTGGATGCTGTGTGAGCAGACGGAGAGCGCTGTGGACTGCATTTACCAGAGCCCTGTTCTAGAGACTCTGCTGGCCCCCCTCATACGCCTGCTCAATGGAGAGCCGGTCAATATACACACACACACACACACACACACAAACACACACACTGCACGCCACACGCCGCACGCCACGCGCCGCGAAAATGTGTGCATCGAACGCGTGGATCACCGTACGCTAAGTTGGTCCAAACGACACAAATCTTATGTTGAACAATATTTGTTCCAGCATATTAAATGCGTTTGTAGATGATGTTATTCTTTGGGACGAGCAGAGGAGTGTGGGGCGAACAAGCTGCAATAACAGCATCAAAAGTCTACCGGTAATAACTTTCTGATCGCATTTGACCATACGTGGTCAATAAGTAACATCACAATATCTATCCATCTATAACCTAGTAAATATGCAACTTATTGTATCACTGTTTCAATGTCATTATCCAAGCATGGATGTGCGAGCCATAGAAAATGTAAGGCGTTGGTTTTGCTGGCTTGTTTTCGTCTTCACAAGCTTGGGAGTAGATTGGATCATTGAGTGTCATGCAGCTCTGGAAAGGGAGTTAAGGTCCACAGTTCACAGATCTTACTCATGAAAATGTGATCGAGCAATTCATCACTCTTGTGAAACTGTGATCTCTAATCGTAAGAGTTAGATTTTTTTTGTGAGTGTGGTGTCAACGAAATAGCCAGGTGT
>OMKQ01092685.1:0-17190 GCA_900302335.1 Phycis phycis
ATGCGATTCCAACCTATCCAGCAATTTCACAATGCAAGAAATCGAGCAGGCCATCAAAAGCCTGAAGACTGGCAAAGCACCAGGTGTAGACGACATCCACCCTGAGTACATCAAACACCAAGGCAAGAAGGCAACCGACTGGTTGCGTTCCTTCCTCTCTGCATGTCTCCATCACTCAAAGCTGCCAAAGATCTGGCGTCGTGCAAAGGTGATCGCCCTGCCGAAGCCAAACAAGCCGAGCGACGACCCCAAGGGATACCGGCCCATCTCACTGCTGTGCGTTCCATATAAGCTCCTTGAACGTCTCATACTGGCCCGTCTAAACCCAGTGATCGACCCCCAGCTGCCCAAAGAACAAGTTGGCTTCCGAAGCGGTAGGTCAACAACAGACCAAGTGACCCTCCTGTGCCAAGATATAGAAGACGGTTTCCAGGCAGGTGAGAAGGCCGGCGCCGTCTTCCTGGACCTCACAGCTGCATACGACACTGTCTGGCTGCGTGGACTACTGTAAAACACCTCCCTCTGAGTGTCTGCCATTCCCGTCTGCCATTCCCTCCTGTGTGTGGTCACTACCACCTTAGTGGTCACCTCATAACTGGTCATTTATCAACCCCGCTTACCGTACATGCTACTTCTTGTGTATGCTATTACAAATAATGTATGCCAGATGTATGTATATTTTGTGTATATAATGTATATCACTATCATTCCTATGTATATATGTCCACAAGATTATATTTTATTTTATTTTTATTTTATTAGATATTTATATTGTATTTTGCATTGGAGTATTGTGACGAAGGCAATTTCCCTCGGGATTATTAAAGTACTTCTGTCTGTCTGTCTGTCTGTACATCTGAAGCTTCTGGATACCATCCCAGACAAGCATATGGTGAGCTTCATAATGGAGATGCTGAGCAACCGCAGCATTCGGCTATTTACCAGCAACGGCCAAAGCAGCAGGGTCAGAAAGCTCAACAACGGAGTCCCTCAGGGCTCAGTGTTGGCACCTATGCTGTTCAACATCTACATTCACGAGCTACCAGCTACACAATCAAGGAAGTATGGCTACGCAGATGATCTGGCCATTCTACTCAGCAAACCATCCTGGGAAGCAGTAGAAGAACCATCCAGGATACACCATTACATTCAAGATCCCACGGATGTCCTTGGCCAGCACCCGCCCCGAAAGCAATGGACAACCCTTAACTATCTGAGGACAGGCGTAGGACGCTTCGGTGCAGCAATGCAGAAATGGGGCCTAGTAGACAGCGCCCACTGTGAATGCGGGGACCAAATACAAACTGTGGAACATATAATAAGCAGCTGCCCCAAACACCGGCCACCAAATGGCGAACGTGGTCTAATTGACCTGGATGATGACACGCTGGACTGGCTTGCCTCAACGGAGCTGAAGGTCTAAGGACATACGACAGAAGAATAAGAAGAGCATTGTAAGTTAGTATCATTGCTGGATTGCTATTCTTCCCTCAAAGAGGATAACTTTCCACACATGAGGAGGCAGGCTCAGAAGATGTTGGTTCTCTTTGGATCAACCTACATAGGTGAACAAACATTTTCAGTGATGAAGTTCAACAAATCCAGCAGTAACGTTAATTTAATGCTGTTCTTTGAAAAATAGCCAGTCGCAGCTTATCAAAGACCTTACAATTCACTGCTTTTTATAAAGAGATGAAATTAATATTGAGCAGAATTGAGTTTAGCCTATTGGTCCAGCCCTCCACAACAGTCCCTGTTTCTCATGTGGCCCCTTGGGAAAATTAATTGCCCACCCCTGGTGATTGATGTGTTTGGTTTAATGTCGCAGAGAAGCAGTGGCATAAAAATATATAATGTAAATAATGCAGTCACATTGGGGCCAACTCTTGCCATTGTTATTCTGATTAAGTTGCCATGCTTAAGATACTTCTTGAATTTGTGGTGTGCTCAGACTTGCTGCACCAAGTGTTAGGGGATGTATTTTCACTTGCGAGGGAGAGTTGGGCCTGTTTCCAACATTGGGTCCCCCCACCAATTCGTTCCACCAATGCAAAGAAATGCAAAACTCTTTCACTTCTTCATATTATCATAAACCAAACTATGTTAAACCATTTTTTTAATTCTAATGATAGATTAAAAAAGCTGCAGGCTGCGATGAGTGTCCTTGCACGTCGGGGCGGGCAGCAGCCGAGGCTCTGGAATTTCACACGTTTTGGACACTGTACAAAGGAATTAAATATCACTCCCTGCATCTGCTGTGTAGTGCTACAAAACACCCACTAATCAAGCATTATATTTCAGTAAATAAAGCGTAGTGCACAACCTGAACATGTCATGTAAATCAAGTGGAGATTGTCACATAATGCTGACTTCCTGTTGCCAGTAGGTGGCACAATGACTACGCCTCCTACTTGGCATGTGGATGTCTTTAGACCAGGACTCTCATCAAACGTGTGACATTTGGGGCAGATTGGACAGTGTACATGTCACTTACTGTGTCCACTATGTAGCGCTATAAAACACCCACTAATTATGCGTCATGTTCTAGTTCATGTGTAGACCACAACCTGAAAACTTAATGTCAATCAAAGTGTCACAGAAGACTAATATATACTGTATGTAGACATCTTAAGGCTGGAACTCATATCAAACGTGTAAAATTTGGAAATTATTTGACCATCCAGAGCCGAGTTACAACAGTCGCTTCATTCAAGGTGAAACCCGGATGTTGGATGCACCGCCACGGCAATGGCATTTGACTTAAAGCAAAACCACAAGTAACTTTTCATCATTTAAGGGTTTTAAATACGTTGCCAGAGTATCATGGAGATCTTATTAACGGTCTAGGACGGGTTTGTTAAAGTAGACCCCTCCAAATAGGCAAAAATGGCCGAAAATGCAAAACAAATACTTAAATTTAAAATGGTAGACTTCCTGTGGATTGTAGGGGAAGGAGACTAAGTCTAAGTTTAGATGTTACAGGTGTACTCCAAATTTTGTTTATCCTGGTCAAATGGAAAGGAGGGGGCTTCGACTTTGAAAAACCAATAGGGGGTGCTGTTGAGCCATTTTGCCACGCCTATGGCTGAAACCCACAACAGTAAACAGTAAATGTTTACCAAGCCTGACGTTTGTGCAAAGTTCCATCCGAATTGGATTAGCGCAAGCACCTTATTTTTGAGATTTTACTTGGAACACAGTATGTCACAGTGTGAAATGGTATAATTGACACTGTGACGTCATAGAATTAGATATTCCTGCTCCCTTCTGAAGCAGAATTGTGGTTTAAGGAATATTGTCAGCAAATTTGCATATTTCAATTTAAATATCTTTAAAATGTTTAGATTAAACACATCCATCGATTACTGCCTCCCAAACCCTGTGTCATTTGGGCTGGAGGTGCCCAAATGACACAAATTCTTCAAAAGAGACCTTCAAAAAAGAATTTGTGAAATTTTCACTGTCCAGAAAAATCTGTCCAGACATTATGTATCCAAATAGATTAAATGTTCAGCATGAAAAATAAGGCATGTACACCAAAAATAGCCAGTCGCAGCTTATCAAAGACCTTACAATTCACTGCTTTTTATAAAGAGATGAAATTAATATTGAGCAGAATTGAGTTTAGCCTATTGGTCCAGCCCTCCACAACAGTCCCTGTTTCTCATGTGGCCCCTTGGGAAAATTAATTGCCCACCATTTGGGCTAGAGGTGCCCAAATGACACAAATTCTTCAAAAGAGACCTTCAAAAAAGAATTTGTGAAATTTTCACTGTACAGAAAAATCTGTCCAGACATTATGTATCCAAATAGATTAAATGTTCAGCATGAAAAATAAGGCATGTACACCAAGTTTCAACCGTTTTCAAGATTCTGGGCGGCATGGCTGGGCATTTCAAATTTGTTTACATTTGGCCGCGAATTTGAGCGCCCCCTATCAGCGAAATTGTCCCAGAATGTTTAGGAACAAACACATCCCAGATATCTATATGGTCACTATATGGTTTGTTGTACACATACACACACAAACAAATCACAATTCAATACCCATTTCCATCTTTATTCAAAAATAAATGGCTCTGAATGGCATCAGAAGGGCACCAGACATAATACAGTGGAAGCATGATGGGCCTCCGTCGCCACAGCACTGAGAGGTGGGGGTCGAGATCATTTAGGGCCGTCTCCGTGCACGGAGAGAGGGGGCTGGTTTATCAGGGCATCGTAAATCCTCCACCGCCACGTCTTCCACGTCTTCCACACGTTCGCCTTGATGTTTTCCTCGGTGGCTGCGGCATCGAATTTCATGAGCCCTTCTGCACAAGCAGAAAAAGACTAATTAAGACTGATTAAGCAAAGGCAACCTGCAGTCATACACCCAAACAAAAAATGTATGTTGTGAAAGCATGCTTGGGGAGTTTAAGGAGTTTAAGGCTATTCATATGTATTAATGTTGATAACAACAATGTTGATATACATTTGTAAATTAAAAAGTAGTACTGTAGCCTGTCCCACGGATGTAAACATTAGACGTGCGGTAGACGTTGAAAAGGGACGTCGCCTGGCGTTACAAAACAACCCCTTCAGTGGACCAAAATTGGACGACCAAAGGTGACAGACATTGCGTGACATGACATTGTGCAGTGGGTACTGCACCTGTCATAGACGTCCAAATGATGTCCAAAAAAATTACATAGTTCAAAGGTCAAATGTTGAACGTGAAGTTGGGTCATGGTTGGACATCCAAATAGTGGACCTAGTTTGGACATCGAATAGATGTCCAGAATTGGTCATGGACTGACAGACCCAATATAGACATGATCTGCACGTCTACCTGACGTACCATGTTTAGTGGGTTGTTGTTGTTATTATTTGAATTTCAATAGGGCTTTGCCGACTATTGTCAGCTCAGGCTCTAAATATGTAATTTAGTAATATACAGTATGTTTGAAGTACAAAAATACTCAGTATTCTGATCTAGCATTTAAACTGTGACCTAACTTGGACCAATATTTGAATTTCAATTTTTTAATGCTACAATGCAAGTACAAACATAAACACAACAATAATACAACAATATGAATACAACAATGAATTGTTGTAGTATAAAACAACGTACAGTTGTCAGATGAAAGGGTTACATAGATCCATGGGAAATGTGGTTTGAATCCATGTTTATAAGCTGCATCGTGTCCTACTGATAATTTGTCTAGGATGTAAGATGGCACATAAACACACACACACACAGACATGCAAATATCTTTCTAACACAGAAAGACACACACATACAGAAGCACAGAAAACTATATCTCTCACACACAAGCATATACAAATATATTTAACATACAAACATAGAAATACAAACATAGAAACATAAACATATAAGCACACACACACACACAGTAAGACAAAAACAAGCACAGACAGCTACAGAATCCTGTAATGTGAAAAGACACACAGTATAACAATAATGTAAAAACTCTGGCCTTAAACTTGCAAATATTCATCTTGGACAAGTGTTATACCCATTAAAAGCCAGGAGGGAATATCCTTACCCAATACAATACCATGTGGATCTCCATTATCAGTATTGAACAGTAATGGGACATGCCGGTTTATGGGCAAAATTTGTTATGTCTTCAGTCTAACTCAATTCATCTTCCATCAGCCATGAACGTATACGACACACCGAAACCCAACCAAATGTCTGTGTGTGTTAGTGTGTATTTGTTGTGTGTGTGTGTGTGTTTATATTCATGAGGGTGTGTATCATTGTACATGGTGTGTCCTGTGTCTATGTGGAAGCTCTGGCCACAAATAGATAGTTTGTTAGGGTATGTTCTAAGAGTATGGAATGTTACGAGTCAGTTATCGTTCAGTTTCTCTGCTGTTTGAAACCTCACAGTTTTTAATGGCTTGAAGGGTATATGTTCCCATCATATACTATTGGAAGCTATACATATTATACATCATAATTGATTTCACACAAACGGGGGAACTGAAGATCATTGAACTTATTTTTGATTCTGTGACTATAGGATGCGAATCAAACAGGATGCCATATCATAATATTGAAAAATGTGCTAGTTGCTATCACAGAGCACTTTATTCCTTTGAGTGTTTTATTAATCCTCATGGAAATAGTTTGTCACCATTCCTATGCTCAAGATAGAAAATAAATATACAAAAGGGAATAGAAATGAATAATAATAGATACACAAGAACACAAGAACAGAATAAAAACACAAAAATAGGAATATATCCAGAAGCCAGAATGGCAGATTGAGAGCAGAGATGGATGACAGTTGAAAAACAAAGTTCTGCCAAGTTCAGCTGGAGATGAGCTCTTTGGAGTGGTTCTGTCAGAACATAGGGGATAGGGAGGAAATGTGTAGGAGTAAAAGATAGAAACAGTCAACAAACCCCCGCTTTGGGGGGGAGCACACAGTCTTCCTTACAAGGTCAAGGGCGTGCCATTGATCAACCTGAACAATGCAGTAAATTATAAATAGATGGCGAGAGCGAGAGAGCGAGACAGAAAGAGCTTTGGAGAGAAGAACATTTTCCCACATTATGTGATTAGAAGAAGAGAAGAGGAATTGTATTGGGGAGAAAATAGGAAATATAATTATCAGAAGGAAATGGAGTTGGGTTTTTTTGGGGTTTTTTTCTTGCATCTTGCTTTATCTCTCTTTCATGCGTCCCCCCTCCCCCATCTTTCCCCTCTTCTCCCGATAAACACACACACACATACATTACACCTCCCACACATACAGTATATACATATATATCCCTTCCTGTATCTCTGTGTCTCTCCCAGTGGTGCAGCTCCATCAGAGAGAAGCAGCATGGAAAGCACACAACCCTCAATGGAAAGGGTAAACCGCAGGGCGTACTCATTTAGAAACAAAACTTTCTCTCTCTCTCTTTCTCTCCCACTCTATCTGCATTTTTCTGTCTACCTTTTCTTTTAAGTAGACCTTGTGGTAAAAGTAGTCAGAGAGGTAAGAGAAAAGAGATTCACTTCCCTGTGTGCCTCTGCTATTTCCTCTCACAAACCTTTTATCCATCTTCTTCTATCCCCTTTGTCCTTCATTTGGTGAAATGTTTAAATGTTCCTTTGTCTATGGCACTTGGGAAAAATGAAGAATTAAAAACAAGAACCAACCATCACCATTATGGCTCTTACCCATCCACCCTACCCCCCTCACCACCTCCCACCTTCCTACCCCCCTAGCTTTGTCATCCATTCTCCTTCTGTTCAATTATTTGGTTGGGGGGAGGGGCGAGGGGTTATGTGTGTGACCTGTGTGGAGGAATCCAATCTATGTGTCCGATAGTCCATATTACCGGCAAGCTCCCCTTATCACATGTAATGAAGCCATAGAGTAGTGCTCCAGTTGGGATTAGTATGAGGTGATGATGATATTTAAATGTTTGTTTTTGCATATGTATGATTATTTCTTTCTTCATTATTTTTTATATGAGCCTTGTCTCTCTGTGTGGATACAGTGAATTTCTTCACTTAGTCGAAGTCTTTGAAGTAGGAATATTCCATAAAAATTAAGTAAAGCCAATGAAGAGGTTTTATCACCAAGCAGAATTAGTCCACAAAGACAAATAGAGCAGAAAGGGAGGAGGTTACGGTGTTATATATTGCCCAGCTGCCAGCTGAAGTGATTCGCATTGGTCAGAAAATGCATCCAGATGAAGTATCAGGGTTACATGACTGTTTTTCCTTTCCTTCGTATTAACATTGAAATGTGTAAACACACACTACATCTACAGATGGTCATCTGTTGTAGCAAAAGAAAAATATAAAGGAAATCTCAATTGACTGGTGAATTTGAAAAGCAATGCAGTGATTGCAATGGATCTTATTCCATAAATCCTTCATTATCAGACTATCTCAATATGTTTAGGAATATCTCAGATTAACGCTGGACGATTAATCACACTTCCTGTTTCTTGCAGGGGACACTTCGCAGAGTGACCTTCTCCGTGGTCAGCCAGCCACAGGACGCTGGTTGCTATGACAGTGGCATGGAGGACTCTGAGACACCAAGCAGTAAGAGCTCCTCCGGCCCACGTTTAGGAGCCCTCCCCCTGCCGGAGGAGGGATATGAGAGGACCACTCCGGAGGGCAGCGTGGGAGAGGAGGAACATGTGGAGAATGGTGAGGAGGTCACACATACACTTACACACACACACGCACATACACCTGCATACTGGCACACACACATACTCACATGCATACATGAATACACACATGTCACTCACACATAACGCATAAGGAAAGACCTGCACACCCACACGCACATACACACATAAATACATATGCTTTGACAAACTTTTGTTAATGAGTAGGAAAATTAAAAAAGGAAAACTGAATTGATACCCCAAACACCCCCCACACACACATGCACATGCAACACACATGCTACATCAGGATATAGATACACTAGAACATAGGCACAAAGTATATGTTTATCAATACCAACCCTTTTGTTCACCCCTACACACACTCATCCTTATTGTGCCCCATTTGGTTCTACACATCACATCAATAATACCTAGTAGCATACAGAATCACTGTTTAGTTTTGGCTACTGACCCTCATGGGGTCAAAAGCCAAATTTCTAGTGACCACCCTTACCTTGGATGCAAGATCACCCACTCAGAAGTCTACCATCTATGGCCTAATTAGTAGAAGAAGAAGACACAGGAGAACACACAAACTCCAAACAGAAAGGTCTCCCCTAGGGGTTCCTTATTTCTGTGAGGCAGCAGTGCACACTGCAGGACCACGGTGCCACCCATGAGTAATTTTTGCTCAAACTTATGTGACCTTTCACCTAATTGCATCCCTTGCTAGGATTTGTACAAAATATATTCTAGAGGACAGCACTTTCAAATCCATTGTATGCTCATAGAATTAGTCTCTGTTTCTCTGCCAAATTCATGTTCTCTTAATTTTCTTTCCTCTGCTCTTTCATTCAATTTGTTCTCCTGTCTTAGTTATATATTTCTTCTTCATCTCTTACCCCTATGGCTTTGCTCTTATTCCCCCACCTCCTCTACATTACTTCTCCTGCTTCATCTCATTCTTCCCCCTTCATCTCACTCCTGCTTCATCTCATTCTTCCCCCTTCATCTCACTCCTGCTCCTCCATGTCACTCCCGCTTCGGAAGCTCACTCCTCCATCTCCATGTCTTTCTTGCTCCCCGTCTCAATCTTCCTATCTTGTCTCTTTTCTCCATGTTCAGATGCCAGACAGCTGCCAGATGTTACTCTGACGGGGAAGTGCACCCGTGAGTGTGATGAGTTTGGACACTCTGACACGTGCTGGATGCCTGTGGTCCGCCCCTCACCACGGCAGCGCCAACGTCATGGCAGCGACCCACCGCGGCTCTCGACTTTCATGCCCGGCGACGACAATAACAACCTACGCAGCAATGACCAGGAGAGCGACAGTGAGAGTGCGGGCAGTGCAGGGAGTGGCGAGCCGGGCCTGGTCAGTGTCGGAGGCGGTGGAGGGGGGGGGCAGAGGCCCCTGGCCAACGCAGACCCCCTCGGCACCCTGGGGAGGGGAGACCGCAATCGCAACGTGGGCGACCACAACCGCAACCTTCTGAACCGGAAGATGACCTCTGCGTCCTACGACACCTTCAGCAGTGCCGGCTTTGGCAGGCGGCAGGCAGAGGAGGAAGGAAGGGAGGGGCAGACCGCCCCAGAGGTGATCCCCCTGACGCGGACGGGAGGAGACTACAAGACCACATCATGCCTCACCCTTTCCCGCCGTGAGGTGTACCTCTGAATACAAACATCCCCCCATACACACACTGACTGGTAGATATAAGTATGCTTGAGACACAAGACTTTTAACCTACAAAAGAGGGTTCTTGGGTACCCTTTTAAATCAGAAAAAAAGGATACATGTTTGACGGACAAAAACAACTGGAAAAAAAATTCTGTCAAAGTAAAACATTTTTAAGATGAATAATATTTATATAAACAAAATGTGAGTTATCAATTCTCAGAAGCACTCTCAGACAATAAGTACTTTCTAACCAGGACTAGTTTGTTTCTATTTGTATAGCTCGTCAAAGCTAGCTGCCCCATTAACACAGTGCTAAGGAACTAGTGATACTCTTATTATATCAGTATGGAGGACAGTTTAAACCTGAACACAATGCATGCTTATACTCCTGCAATGGAGGGAACTATTATGTTAAGAAGAAAAAAAAAACAGGTTGATCTTTGTTATATCATCACCCTGTTGGACAACATCAAAAGAAATACATACCAAATACATTATAACCCACCTATAAGGATTCAATTGTTTTTAAAACAAAACCATTGTGGTTTTAATCTTCCAATGTAGATGAAAGGAAACGCCCATGGCATGGAATGGAATTGTTTTGATATTTATTTTGGTTTTCCAAGATCTAATTCTTATAGATCTCACTATCCTAGTGAAACTTTGAAGAAACATCATGTTATGGACATAAACCACTCACAGGAACTCAAAACTGGGAAAAACCTGCTCTTCTGTAATGTAATATCTAACCAACAACCAATACAAGCCCGGTAATCTACAAGGTAGTGAAAAAAACACTGATGCCACGAATCAGTTGAGTGGGGATCAGTATAATTTTTTACAGTAGAAATATGAGTACAAGCTCCTTGGACAGTGTCAGTAGTACCACACTGGTCTGAAAATACATATAAAGCAATCTTTACACATAACTTCAGAGTATAAAATCCACACCATTATCAATAGTGCCACACTGTTTTGAAAAAAGAAAAATACTGTACTGCTAATCTTTTTTCCTTTTCTGCCAGTTTGTATGTATGTGTATTTCTACCAAACTGTCTACCAATTCTGTTTCCTCCAAGGTGCTGAGCCCTCGCTCTAACACAATGTTCTTACAAACACACCCAACAATCATTTTCTTTTACACGCACACTAAGACTTTGGGAAGTTAAACATATGCGCCCACACACACATACACACACACCGGCATTCACACTGATCACTGAATTCATCTTTCCATCTTGCTTCATTGGCTGTGTAATACTACATATATAACACAGACATACAGACACACTCAAACCACACACTCAAGTATGAATACAAACACGACACATATATGCATATTTTCATATACACTATGTGTGTATGCACTCGTAATCATACTTTTTTTACATATTGCCTCCCATAGAACTAGCTGTAGCATTTTGCCTGTTCCCCTCAAGCCAGTATTTAAACATGTATTTAAATAATGATTCATCCTTTTGACTGCAAGAGATGGAAGGGACTATGTTAAAGACAATTTTGCTGACATCTATGTAATAATTAAATTTTTTTGGAATATAGCATTCTACATACTGTAAGTAGAACTTTCAAGAAAAAGACATTTCTGTAAAAGAAAAAAGGACTGCATGAATGAAAGATTTATTTAAAAAAGAGAGAAAGGAAGACTAAGGTCTCTCTTTTCGGTACACATTTTGGAACCATTTGTGCATAGCACGCATAATGACAATACAAGGGTACTGGGGAGAGGGAGGGGCAGTGTGGTCTTAACTTCTCTAACCTCAATCTCTGCTTTGATCCAAGAGGGAGAGAGCGAGAGAGAGAGAGAAAGAGAGAAAAATGGAGTATGAATGACCTTGAATCAGTCCCAGGATACGGCACATACGGGAGTTGCATGCTGGGTATCGAGGTGACAAGGCACTGGAGAGTACAGATAATTTCTTCACTCTTTTACCTCACCCCATAACGTACTGCTCACCCACACCCTCTCTCTCTCTCTCTCTCTCTCTCTCTCTCTACTTGCTCTCTCACACACCCACACACATACACACACTCCTAACTCACACACACACACACACACACACACACACACACACACACACACACACACACACACTCTCTCTTCTGTCATATACACACTACTCTTCTCTCACACACACTCACAGTTGCCTGACTTACCTGGCACTCCAGACCCTCTGGTCCAGAGGGGCCATGTGCTATGGGCCCAGGATCAGCAAGTGGTTAAGCAGCATGATAGGGGATAATAGGGTTATGTGTCTCTCAGAAGTTTTAATGACTTTCCTTACCCTTCTCCTGCGTTGATCTGCACTCATCTAATTAATGGCTGGTTGGAGACAACGTTCACTCTGCGCTCACTCAAGCAATTTCCCAGAGGCTCTCTCGCTCTCTTTCTCTCTCTCAGTTTTTTTTTTGTCTGCTTCCCTTCAGTGGATGATTAGGTTTGCATTAGTGTTAGCACCAGGTGTCGTGCTAGATATGGATACCGGGGGCCTCTGTAGTGTAGGGGCATCTGCAGGCGATAAACGTGGACGGAGAAGTCACTTATGATAGCTTTCTACCATAGTTTCTCACTGACACTCAGGTAAGAGTTACCAACGTTTGTAAGCTAGTGAACACAACAGCAATCTCTGTGGTCTTTCAGTGTGCCCCCTGTTAGCAATCACACACCGACACAAAGTGTAAAGACAGAGGTCAGGAGATGATTAAGATGGTGATGTATGAAACCATAAAAAGGATATCCCCTCCTTACACTATGTAAACCAATAGCTCTAGCACTATTAGTATAGCATATTTCCAGTCCGGTGGACATACTATGAACAGGGTATACCCTCAACTATGCCACCGTGTGCCTGGCTTTTTGTGGCTTGGTTTGACCCACCAATCCGCTCCCGTGACTTTCCAGTACCCACCCTTCCCCCCCAGGTTGTTTGAATGAGCATTGTAAATCTGTGGTCTTTGTCGGCCATGTTGGTCGTGTTCAGATAGTGGGAACACTGAAGTTGGAATCATGAACTGGAAATCGTATCGATCAAACCATTAACTTTTCTACAGGGTCTGTACACTGAGAAGCTGAAACACACACACACAAAGGGTGTACGCAGAAACCCGTTGACAAGAGATGGACATACTAATAAGGCACATCGGATACATTTGGGCTCATCTCTTTGCCATATTTGTAGGAGTATATAGGAACTCCTCGGACTCTAGAAAGACCTACAAGAATTGAGGCACAGTTCACACAGTTTTCAGAAAGACTCGATTTCATTCAACCCTTGTATGCTTCACGCTGATGGATTTTTCATTGAAACTGCTGTTTTAAGGCAGTTCCATTTATGGCACCTTTTGATCCCATCATGGACTTAAGGGAAACTACTGCTGTACATGAATATTTGTGGATGTGATTTTTTTTTTATATATATGCTGCACGTTTAAAGAAGAAATATGTTTCCATCAACTGTTGAAAGAGGAGAGGAGACAGAGGAGGGAAACTGTGGTTCTGCGTGGAGCATCTGAATGCTCTAGTAGCTAAGAAGGCCCCCAAAGGACTGGAGTCTGAGCTCTGAACCCCCCCACCCCTTGCTGTTATCCTTATAGCCATGTACAGATAAAAACCCATCGCGTAGGACAGAAGACTGCAGATCCATCACATACAATGGCATGCTTAAGGTCTTTTCTGCACTTAAAAAAAAGAAAATTAGATGAACAACTTGTTTTCTTTTGTTCCTTCTTTATGCTTTTTTTTATTCTTAAGGAACTGGAGTGTGTTTTTGGATGTTCCCTTCATGTAATTACCTAACAAACTAATTGCATTTGTTATAAACAAGGATGAGGGTGGACGTCAGCGAACAGTTTGGTATGAAGATGAGAATCATGTAAACGTTTGACTTTGACATTAAAACAATCAAACATTGTCATGTGATCTCTTTTTTCTTGCATTCATGCACATTTTTTGCAGCAGTTCCTTACCCACTACTCCTAAGGGCAGGACAATGAGTGAATAAAACAGGAAAATTGAATCATCAGTGGTAGGCCTTTTAATGAACCAAAGGCCAGATGCATAGGCTCCACAAAGTGCTATACCATAATCCATGCTGACAGAATTAACAGCATATTTTACCAAGATATCTTGAGAAAAAGTAAATGAAAGATGTCTTTTTTAAATGAGAAACTTCATGTGGACATAGACATGGATTCCGTGCGATATTATGTCACACTCTTGTGTTATGAGGAACTATATCGCTCTAGAGCCTTTTTATTGAACCTTCCCTCGATATGTGACTGGCACTTTGTATTGCTGTATTTGTAAGCCTTACATGAATCCTCTTGCCACAATCAATTTTTGGCATTCTTAGAAACACTATGCATGCCTTTAAACAAAAGCTAAAGGGAACATTTGGAGGTTTTTATCATGTTCATGTAAATGTAGGGTAATTATGTAATTTTTACAGTAAATCACAAAAGTACATGGCAACAACTTTTGTAAAAAAGCTTCAAGGAACCATTCTCTGGGATCATCATTCATGGAAATTATGATCTTCTTGACACCGATTCACACTTATTTACATTAACAGTTTTCTAACCTAAAGCAATATACTGTTGGTTTTTCCATACTCTATATTCAGATCATGATATAAACCTATTGAAGGCCTTTGTTGGCTACAGAATAGACACAGGTAATGGTGGTTATGGATAACCTAAATTATATAATGCTGACCTAAGTTGTGAAATGTGAACCTATGTTCAAAGATAAGTTCTGTATCACAAACACTATGCAGTTAGCAGTTTCAAAACTAAGTGAGTGATCTCCACCTAATTGTGACCCTTCATAACCCTGGAGATAGACTTAGAAAATAGGTGGGCTTCTCCAATCATCAGCATCTGTATCCTCTGGGATGAGCAGCAATCATAGGGTTCATTGTATTTTGTCTGGGGTTAAAATTTATCCATGGCCTGCAAAAGTGGTTATAATAACAACGTGTAATGCATTATAACAGAAGATAAAGTTTGCACAGTACAGAGTAGCATTAACAGCACCATAACTGCCAAGCTCTGTCCGCAAATTCTCTTTTTAAATCAAATCAAATCAGGAACGGGAAGACGAAGTTCATAATTGGGGACAGAAGGCTGAGGAGATTTCCGGGAAGGCGACGAGACAGGATGGTCAGGGACAGGTAGGGTCAAGAAATCAGGGCAGGGGACAGGCAGGCAGAATAATACTCGTCCGAGATGTCCCTGTTGACCTCCATCTCGCCTTCGGAGGATGCTTCATCCTCATCAGAAGACGAATCTCCGTCATCGTCATCACCATCGCCATCAAGCGGCTCAGACAACTGGGAGGGTGGAGCCCTCCTACCCGCACCCCTGGTGGAAGTGGTGGTCATGGATGGTTGGTCAGGATGGCGCCGATGGAAATCTCATAATAAGGCAATTGTCCAGGATGTGCTGCATGGGGACCCATGACCTCTGCTCAGGGCTGTATCCCTCCCAATCGACCAGGCCGCTCCCTCAACAATGGGACTGAATGGCTGATGGACAGTGTAGGTGTGACTCCCATCGATCAACCATGGTGGGGGGAAGCGGGGCTGCAGGGACCAGAGACGTGAAACGTCGGATAGATCCACATGGACCGGGGCAGCTTCAACCTGACCACTGCAGGGTTGCATCTTGATCATCTGCACCTCAAAGGGGCCGATCCTGGTTCTTCCTCTCAGTTTGGCCATTGGACTTAGGATGGAACCCGGATGACAGGCTGGCGGTGGCCCCAACCAACATGCATAACTCCTTTCAAAAGATGGAGGTAAACTGAAGTCCCTGGTCAGATACCATATTGATGGGGAGGCCATGCAGTCAGAAGACGTGGAGCAGCACCAGTTTCTTTTGCCAAAGGAAGCTTGGGCAGAGGCACAAAGTGGGCTTCTTTGCTGAAACGGTCAACCACAGTCCGAATGGCAGTGGGGCCATGGAACAGTGGCAACCCAAGTCCTATGAGATGTGGGACCAGGGATGGTGAGGCACCGGCAGAGGCCCCAGTAGGAGCCTGATGGGAAGGCTTGTGCTTGCTGCAGACTGGACAGGGTGTCCTCCTCCAGCGTGGCATCCTCCAGCCCCAGGCGCTGGGTCCTGACTGATCTTCTAAGGCAGATTTGACCCTTTCCTCTATGTCCCAGGTAAGAGGGGCAACAAGGCAGGTGGATGGGAGGATGGTGTCGGGGTTGGCAATGGACTCCTCCTTCTCTGAAAACCTGGCCTTGAGGGACTGGAAAGCTGCAGCGGCAGCAGGAGACCAGGGAACTTTGGAGGATGTGAGGGCTGTGAGGGGCAATTTAACGGTGCTGTAGAAGTTGGTGAACCCCAGGAATCGTTGGAGTTGCTTCTGGGAGTTGGGGACAGGCCAGGCGGTGACAGCGGAAACCTTGGCAGGGTCCATTTGGATGTTCCCCTTCCCGATGATGTACACCAGGGAGGAGATGGATGATGAATGAAACTTTTCCAGAAGCCACTGAAGCACCGCCTGGACGCGGGGAACGTGCTCCTCCTTGGTTGTGGAAAAGATCAAAGTTAAAGTCAAAGTAGCTTTATTGTCAGGATATTGTCAGGAAAAGATCAGGATATCGTCAAGGTAAACAAAGATGTGCTTATCCAGCATGTCTCTGAGCACGTCATTCACCAGCATTTGGAAAACGGCCAAGGCGTTGGTGAGGCCAAAGGGGATTATAATAATAATAATGATAATAAATTTTATTTGAAGGCGCCTTTCTTGGCACTCAAGGACACCGTACAGATACACACACAAGAAAAAAGAAACAACAATAAAATACAGAATAAAATAAGAATAACGTATTAAATAACAGTTGAAAAAGAGACAGAGCAATTGGCATTTTAGGTGGAATAGGCAATTCAAAATCACAACTCAAAACACACCTGTTTAAAACTAAACAGGTGTGTTTTGAGTTGTGATTTGAATTGGGGGAGTGAATCAATGTTTCTGAGTTGGGGTGGTAATGAGTTCCAGAGATGGGGAGCAGAGTGGCTGAATGCTCTGCTCCCCATGGTGGTGAGACGGGTGGAGGGGACAGACAGATGTACGGAGGAAGATGATCTGAGGGAGCGGGAGGGAGTGGGAACATGGAGGAGGTCGGACAGATATGGGGGGGCAAGGTTGTGGATGGCCTTGAATGTTACCAGGAGGACTTTGTAGTGGATACGGAACTGAATCGGGAGCCAGTGGAGCTGTTGGAGGACAGGAGTGATGTGGTGGATGGAGGGGGTTTGTGTGATGATGCGGGCAGCTGAATTCTGGACTAGTTGAAGTTTATGGAGTGACTTGTGAGGGAGGCCAAAGAGGAGAGAGTTG
>OMKQ01092705.1:0-11673 GCA_900302335.1 Phycis phycis
CCAAGCAGATGGCTGTGCGCCTTGGCTACCGTGCTGGCCGGTGTGACGGGCAGGTGTCCCCTCTGTGTGACGTGCAGGTGTCCCCTCAGGTGTCCCCTCTGTGTGACGGGCAGGTGTCCCCTCTGTGTGACGGGCAGGTGTCCCCGCTAATTACACAGGTGACGTGAGGCACCGAGCTGATCCGAGGGGGCATAGACATCATTAGCAGGTCGACGAATACTCTTCGGGCAACATCTGGAGAACACACTGTCCATCCAGCTTCGTCAAACTTCACAACTCCAGAAGGTCACATCAGAAAATAGTCTACAGCACAAAATTCCCTCTTTTCGATCTGCATACGATTGGTATTATAAACGGCAATGTCTCTGTTTACCTCCAGAAATCTGGTGCAAATGGGAACACTACAGAATAACATTTAACACAAAAGCTTAGCGAGAATCGGGGTGTGGTCGTCCTACATGCAGGGGAGAAACGGGAGGTGGAACCGGAAAAACCACCTTGTTCATCCCGAGCCGAGCTGCTCATATTACGACGCAAACCTCCCACTACAGGCGACAGGTGGTGGTGGAACATAAGAGAGAGAAGGATTATATTAAGCTATAAACTCAAATAAACTACAATAAGCAAAATATATAAAATGTTTAAAATGCTAGATTCCTTTATTGCCTGCTAAAAAGATGAAGACCAAATCCAATCAAGATACCGTCAAATGTTACGACGTCAACTCGCATGACCAAAAGAGCAGATCCCCCCCATCAGCACCAGGCCCGACCGACGGTAGGGAATAATAAAAAAACAATTACCATATTTGGGTATGTGGCCCCGCCCCCTAATACCCAGTATAAACCGCAGCTGAACGAGCAGGCGGCGTCAGTGCGTCCGGTGGACTCCAACATGGGCGACCTACCTTTACTCTCCGCCGAGAGCTGGACTTTGATTTGCATATGCATTGCTCTCCTCGCCCTGTAAGTTGCCTTCCTGATATTTGGGATTTGCACAAAGAATAACTGCAACACTCTTGTGATGCCATCAGCTCCGAGGTTGGCGCTGAGTGGATGGATGTTGGATTAGATAAGTCACGTTCCAAACTTAACTTCGCATCAAAACCCTTAGGATTGCGCCACACCACCTGTTATGTAACAGTAGGCCGAGGTGTGGACGGTGTTACTGCCGTCATTATTATCATTGTTATTATTATCACGGCAACTTAAGTTGTTGGCTAAGTTGTGTTAAGTGAAGTAATTTAGTATTTAGGCTTCATGAGTTGGTCAGTAGTGACCAGTGAAATAAATCAGAACTTACTTTCCTTTTTTTTTTTTTTTTTAACTATTAATGTTAACAATTACATGTAAACATGTAAAATGTCCGCATTAAAATTCCATTTCCATTTGGAATAATGTAAAAACTCAAGAGAAATTTCATTCTAGGTAACAGTTCGTTGAATTAGGCTGCCTGTCAGTGGCGTCCTATCCCTCCACGGTGTTCCAGTGGAGACGTCGTCTATCGATATGAAATGTGAATATGGGTTCATCTTTCTGCGGTGTGCTGACATGACGAGTGGCTCATGCCAACCGCCAAGCAAGTGTGTACGGAGACGTTATGACGGTCGTGAAGTTTTTTTGTATGCTTTTTTTGGACCATGGATAACAGCGTTGTGCTGCCCCACGAACTATTATTTACAGCGGTTTGTGTTAAACGTGCAGGAATGACTTGAAACCAGGGGCGTAGCCAGGATTTTTCAACACGGTGGACTTTCGCGAAGTAGGATGGGCCGCTATTTTTTTTTTTTTTTACTCCGATAAAGGCAGTATGCCTACAGCAATTATCCCAACATTAAACAACACACGATTTCATCACAGAAGCAGACGATTAATGGCAAACAATGATAGGCTACATTGATAAATAGATTATACATTCATACTATTCATCCCCCGGGGGGTTTTAAGGCACAACATGCATGTATGCATGTGATTTTAAAATCAAACGTAAAGACTCGTCAAATAGCTAGTCAAGACCATGGAGAAGAGAAGCATATAAAGTAGCCTGGGTTGTGGGGGTGGACGAGGCTGAAGGCAACGAGACTGAGTCATCGTCGTCGCCGACAACGTAGCTTCAAAAATGATTTAATGATCAAAATATGTTGTCAATATTAAGTCAAATATGTTTCTGTCATTTGGATGGATATGCTTCCAGGGACACCATGGAGTAGACGTGTGTGAGATTCTGAGGAGTTCATATAAGGCCCGATCCACGTTCTTCTTCAGTATCGTGCCTCAAATGGATATCAAGGAGCGACTCGGCTTGATTTGTGACTTGGCGTTGGATGAAGGGTCCGGGCGGGAAGATGAACTTGTTCTTGTGGGTGGAGCCCCCCCAAAGATGGCCGGGCCCCTGATTGGCCGGGGCCCGTAAGCGACCGGAGTAGCTGCTTACCGATAGTTACGCCACTGGTTGTCGGCATTGGTCCTTTCTGTAGTGGTAAAATCTAATCTTGGTTTTCTTAAAAAATGACGCCAACAACGTTTGTTTTGACATATTTGTAGCAGTTAATAGCGCAGCTATTTGTTCGTTCCTTGAATTTGAAGTTAATGCCGGGCACTTCTAATAGGGTGGGCCAGATGTCAATCATAGTGGCACCGGCCCACATTGGCTGTTAAGTGGCGTCGCACCTGCTTGAAACTCTTGTGCAACACATTTCGTTTCCTGTCGGAAACCCAACAGTGCAGCATGATTCAGCTGTGCTCTACTTCGCTGGCAGTCTTTCATTCATTCCTCAGTGGCCTACTAATGACCTCTTCTTCTAGCGCCATTAGCTACACCCAAATACATCGAATACACCAACTTTCAAATGTTATTATGTTGTTAATATTACTCTGTCCTTACAAACACCCAGTGCCACGTTTGGGTAATCGACTCATTTAATTGTAAGGTAGCAAGTCAACGTGTTCTGATGGTGGTGAAGTCAGCCACTCCCATCAGGGCTGGACCTGGACAACAGATCGGCCCTGGCGTTTTGGCCCACTGCGATCTTTTGCACGTGTGCAGATGTTTTGGGTGGGTCAGACAACATATTGTAAACAAAAACCAACAACAACAAAAAGCAGACAGCTGTGTCGTCGGCCCACCGGGAGAGAGACCGCTCTGCCCGTCTGACGTCATCACTAAAGCCTGCCTCATTCCCACTCTCTCTCCCCCCTGTCTCTCTCTCTCTCTCTCTCTCTCTCTCTCTCTCCCCCTCCCTCCACCAATCTGATTATGCAGACCGTGAGTGAAGTAGGGTTACGTTGATCCTGTTAAGTGATCGTGTTGTGGTTTTTCTTCACCCCGTAGGTATGGATATGCGCCCTACGGATTCTTCAAGAAGTTAGGCATCCCTGGACCCAAACCGTGGCCCTTCATCGGAACCTTCTTGGAATACAGAAGGGTGAGCGATGTGACACTTGATGCTACACATTGTACTACACAAATGATACGAACCACAGTAACCACTATTAACCTGGGTGTGTATTTAATTGCCTCTCTATTTTAACATCATAGGGTGTTCATAACTTTGACACAGAATGTTACCAGAAGTATGGCAAGGTGTGGGGGTGAGTGTTTTTCTGCAGGCCTGTGTATTGTACAGCATGCAAAACGTGCTCTTGTGTAGATTCTATATTGCATATTTGATTATTAACAATGCTTCCTGTACCCACATACAGACAGTTCTTCACCTAAGATATGCTTACGGTGTGCGGGGAAATGTGAGTGCGCTGGTGGTGTCTGACTGTCTGTTTGTTCTGTGTAGAATCTACGACGGCAGGCAGCCTCTGTTGGGTGTGATGGACACCAGCATGATCAAAAGCATCCTGATTAAGGAGTGCTACTCGGTGTTCACCAACAGACGAGTGAGGACGCCCTAAAGAGTCCACCATCTTGACTTCCTACTTCCAGTGCATTTCATTGACTGTGTGTGTGTGTGTGTGTGTGTGTGTGTGTGTGTTCTTGTGTTTTCAGGACTTTGGCTTGAATGGCCCCTTGCAAGACGCTGTGTCTGTCATCAAGGATGATGCATGGAAGAGAATCCGTCATGCTCTGTCTCCATCGTTCACAAGCGGGCGTCTCAAAGAGGCATAGCGCCTTCATAACATTCATAACATAACATAACCCTAATATGACCATGAATACATTTGCATGTGTTCAGACCATTCAACGACATGTCAAAAATGCTGTGTGTTTTTATGTAGATATCTTTTTTTTTTCTTCTTTTGGACAGATGTATCCTATAATGATGAAATACTCAAAGACTGTGGTGGAGCATCTTCGTGAGAAAGCTGCTGCTGATGAAGTCGTCGACGTGAAAGAGTGAGTAGAACGGAATTTCCTAGCAGTGAAGTAGACTCAATCTGCTTAAGCTTGCATGAATGCAGAGATCCTCCATTGTAGCCAATGGCATTATCAATGCACGTATATGTATTTTCATGAATTATGTTTGATGTGGGATACGTTAATACTTTCCTTATTGTTCTTTATTTTGTTTTTTTGTAGAATATTTGGCCCATACAGTATGGATGTGGTAACCAGCACTGCCTTCAGTGTCGATATTGATTCATTAAATAAACCCTCTGATCCTTTTGTGGCTAACATCAAGAAGATGGTCAAATTCAACTATCTACACCCACTGCTTATGCTTGTCGGTAGGTAAACCCTCAACCTGACAATGTATTGCTTTATTACTAAGAATGTACATGTTCTTCATAAGAGTGTTTCTTCTCTCTTTCAGTCCTGTTTCCTTTCCTGGGACCAATTTTTGATAAGATGGAAGTATCGATATTTCCAGCCGGTGTCCTGGAATTTTTCTACAGCGCTTTGAAAAAAATCAAAGATGATCGGACAAAAAAGACACACAATGTAATTGCCTGATATACGAAATGTTGCCCAATATTCCATATATTTATGGCCACTGCTTTAATCACAGGCTGTGTTGCATGCATCTCAATATTTATTGGACAGAGAGTGGACTTCATGCAGTTAATGATAGACTCCCAGACAAGTGAGGACGCCACCACGGACACTGCCTCACAGAAAGGTAGAAAGCAAATTGGTGTCAATTGAAGTCATTTGTGCAAGTTGGTATCACTTCAGATTACGGAGCATGCTGTTTGTTTTGCAGGGCTGAGCGATCACGAGATTCTATCCCAAGCCATGATCTTCATCTTTGCTGGCTACGAGACCACCAGCAGCACCCTGTGCTTTCTAGCCTACAACCTGGCAACCAACCCTGAAGTACAAACAGCCTTGCAAAAGGAGATAGACGAAGTCACTGAAAACAAGGTAAACATACTTTTTCTTTTCTACATCCTATTGCACCCACTTCTTGCACTCATGTTCTCAGCAAATGCGAGCGCCGTTGATAAACCTCTGCATCCACACCTCCAGAGCACACCAACGTATGAAACCCTGATGCAGATGGAGTACCTGGATATGGTGCTCAATGAGTCACAGAGGCTCTACCCTCTGGGCAGTCGATTGGAGAGGATTGCAAAGGTCTCCGTGGAGTTAAACGGTATCACAATCCCTGAAGGAACTGCCGTTATGATCCCCGTTTATACCCTTCACCGCGATCCGGCTCTGTGGTCGGAGCCTGAGGCCTTCAGGCCTGAAAGGTAGGCGGCCGTTTGGACCTGACGATCTCCTGATAGCCATTGCAATGTCCTGGTAAGCCCATTTGTGTTAAATGTTGCACTTCTGCAGATTTAGCAAAGAAAACAAAGAAAAGATGGATCCATACGCCTTCCTTCCATTTGGAGTCGGGCCAAGGAATTGTGTGGCCATGCGGTTTGCCCTCATGATGATGAAGTTGTCCATTGTGGAAATTCTTCAGAACTTCAGCTTCGTCACGTGCAAGGAGACTGACGTGAGACTCACTGCCAGTGATGACGACATGAAATGTCTTTGATTTGTTTCACAATGTGTTTTATGTTTTACCTCTTGTTTGTTTTCAACAGGTTCCTCTGGAGATAGGAACGGACGCCTTCCTCTTGCCCAAAAATCCAATCAAACTGAAGCTGGTTCCGAGAGTATATTAGAGTATAAAGTTAGCTAACCTGTTCCACGATTGTATTACAAAATATTGAGTGGAATATATTTTTAATTTTTGTAATGTGATGTTATTAAACAACAAGACCAGATATATATTTTAACATACCTTTTGTATCATGTAGCAAATCAATAAAAAATAAATCATCTAATTGTCATTATTGCAGCAGATGACCTTAAACTTTGCAGCATTTAGCTTGAATCATTTAGCTTGTATTGGCTCACCTGCCATGACTTGCACATGAACTTAAGTGACATCCCATTCTTAATCCATAGGGTTTACTATGACGTCAGTCCACCCTTTGCAACTATAACAGCTTCAACTCTTCTGGGAAGGCTTACCACAAAGTTTATGAGTGTGATTATGGGAATTTTTGACCATTCTTCCAGACACGCATTTGTGAGGTCACACTGATGTTTGATGAGAAGGCCTGGCTCGCAGTCTGCGCTCTAATTCATCCCAAAGGTGTTCAATCGGGTTGAGGTCAGGACTCTGTAGGCCAGTCAAGTTCATCCACACCAAACTCTCTCATCCATGTCTTTATGGACCTTGCTTTGTGCACAGTCATGCTGGAACAGGAAGGGGCCATCCCCAAGCTGTTCCCACAATGTTGGGAGCATGGAATTGTCCAAAATCTGAAACATTCAGAGTTCCTTTCACTGGAACTAAGGGGCCAAGCCTAGCTCCTGAAAAACAACCCCACACCATAATCCCCCCTCCACCAAACTTCACACAATACAGTCAGGCAAGTCCTCTTCTCCTGGTAACCGCCAAACCCAGACTTGTCCATCAGATGGCCAGATGGTGAAGCGCGATTCGTCTCTCTAGAGAACACGTCTCCACTGGTCTAGAGTCCAGTGATGGCGAGCTTTACACCACTGCATCCAACGCTTTGCACTGCACTTGGTGATGTATGGCTTGGATACAGCTGCTCGGCCATGGAAACCCATTCCATGAAGCTCTCTACGCACTGTTCTTGAGCTCTTGAGTTCTTAATCTGAAGGCCGCATGAAGTTTCGAGGTCTGTAGCGTTTGACTCTGCAGAAAGCTGGCGACCTCTGCACATTATGCACCTCAGCATCCGCTGGGCCTACCACTTCGTGGCTGAGTTGCTGTCGTTCCCAATCACTTCCACTTTGTTATAATACCACTGACAGTTGACTGTGGAATATTTAGGAGCAAGAAAGGTTCACGACTGGACTCGTTGCACGGCTGGCATCCTATCAGAGTACCACACTGGAATTCACTGAGCTCCTGAGAGCGACCCATTCTTTCACAGATGTTTGTAGAAATGTCTGCATGCCTTGGTGCTTGATTTTATATACCTGTGGCCATGGAGGTGATTGAAACACCTGATTTCATTTTATTTGAATGGGTGAGTGAATACTTTTGGCAATATAGTGTATATTTTAACATATCTGTGTATCATGTATGCAAATCAATACAAAATAAATCGAATTGTCATGATTGCAGCAGAAGTTATAATCTTCTGAAACTTATGTTAGTTATAACCTATAAAATATTAGCTCAGTTACCATTGAATCTGGTTTTAGCGTAGTCTGCCTTCAATGTTATGTTTACTGCTAACTAAAGAGGAAAATAAAAACACCAAAATGTGCATATCGTGTAGCACTAACCAACCTTTTGGTAGTAAGTATAGTAATATAACAAGTCAGCGCAGTAATTTACTATTTAGGCTACTAAACAAAGTCGGGTGTCAGTCTTTTTTTTCCTTTACTGAATGGCCGATTATGTATTTACTCATCATTATTAAAATATAGACTTACTATAAATAAATAAATAAATAAATAAATAAGCTGTGCTAGTGACTTCTGGCCTATAGATGGAGCTGAAGGCTAAATCCAGCCAGGCATGCTTAGTGTAAGACTTCATGCTTCTTCATCAGACTTCATACTTAGCGGGTGATTCGCACAGGCAATACATAAGTACAGTAACACCATCCAAGGTATGCATCGAAAACAAAAAACATAAAAACACAGGCGGGGAAGCAAATAACACACAGATCGGTTTTATCCGGGCTGCACGCTCGTCTATACAACTGATGCCTAACATCCAAAACAAAGAGGCTTCGCCCTCGGGGAACGGCAACGCCCACTCTCCGCCCCCAACGAAAGGCTGGCTTGCCATTGGTCACATGGCTGCACTGGTCTCCAAGGATAGGCTGTCCGTGTTGTCGGTGAGGACTGTAGTGCGTACTCTCCTCACGAGTCCAGAGCACTGATTGTGCACCCGGCGGTCGCCTTAATTCACGTAAGTGGTGGCGGAGCCTCGTTTTTGAGATTTGAAAACTTGATGCAGCTGTAGCGCATGAAGGTATGTTTAATTAGAAGACTGTCTCTGAGCTCGTTGCTGTTGAGTGTTGCACATTATGACCATGTAATAACAAAGAAAAATGTCAAAGTAAGTCGTGATGTTGTACGCGTGTGTCTCCTGCGGTCTTGCGCCAGTGCTCTTTGTCGGCGTGTTAAACTTTGGCACAGCAACATTTCTTCAACGTTTATGAATACGTTATACGGACTAAGTGTGCCAAACGAGTTTCTTGCCAAGGCCACATGCTCTGAGCGATGTAGCGACCGGGTGCACGTTGATCTGTGATCTGTGGGTGTGACTTCATTAATGGGCTATTACGCTAGATTGATGTGGGCCTAAAATCAATTTCAAGCACCTGTCCCATAGCTTAATTGTGATCCTGCAGATTCATAATGACTGTTATATGCTAGGAAATTGTACCCTGGCGGCAGGTGAATCCCACTGATTTGCAAAAGAGCCGCTTTGATCAAGACATGCATGGCTTAGAGAGATGGAGATGTAAAGAGTAAAAAAATAACGCAAACCACACACACACACACACACACACACACACAGACACACACACTGCATACCAGTCGGGTAAAGTAAAGTGCGATATGATTCCTGTGGTGTGGGCATCCCAGGAATGTCAATTTCGTTGTATTCGTTTTCCAGAGAAGCCCAGTGGAAATAGTTCTACCCGTTACTTCCAGTGCATATAGTTTGCGATGACGGTTCCCCACACAGTGTATATCTGCCTCTTCGTGACAAGGTTCACCCTAAGGTCAAAGTTATTGGCTTAACCGCAAATATGTCCAACGTATAATACGCCTATGACATTACTCACTTACTCTTAGATATTGGGAACACAGCTGACCAGTCCTTGCTGATGATTGTGAGTGTGGTGTACCACAGAATGCTGTGGGATTTCCAAAGGAGAGACCGTTCTAGATGTCTGCCACAAAAAAGTATTCTGTGTACACTTCTATTAAATTCTCCTCATCATTGGAGAAGTTGCATCAATAAGTTGCTCAGAGAATGACCTGCAGTGAATTAACAGGAATGTTCAGTAGCTTACAGCCTTCATATTCACACATAAAAGTACAATCTTCTCAAGAGTCTTTTTAACAAACTATTTTGTAGATATTGTTAATTATTAATATTATTATTATTATTATTATTATTATTATTATTATTATTATTGTTGTTGTTGTTATAATGTGTTTGTTTGACCTTTGTACTATGCATGTACATTCTGGTTGCTACTTTTATACAGCCTTCAAGCTCTGTGTTTCTGGTTCCATCTTCCCATTGTTGTCCAGGGCCCCACAGCAAATGTGGTCATTTGAAATGGAAATGGGTTTCAATGTTAACGTGACTTCAGAGCACATGTATGTGTGACCACAGAGGGACTGATTTGCGAGCTGTGATGTGTCCGTAGCGTGTGTTCTCCAGAGGCCCGAGACACATGGTAAGAGAGATGCTAAGAGCCAGGGGCTAAGAAGTCCTTGGTATTCAGATCAGAGCGCCAACCGCACCACACAGGGTGAGTTAGGAGGACACCACGAGTTTGTCTTGTCCCGGGGGGACCTCACGTTCAGATATGCTAATGACTTCCTGTTTATAACCCAGAGCGCAGGCTCCCTGAAAGGCCACAGATGGCACCCCGGGGGGCAGCTGTACCGTCCGTCCCACAATGGCCCCACTCCTCCGTTCAATAAAAGCACACTCTCTCCTGACTCCGTCCAGTCACTGGCTGAGTGCTGTGTGCGGAGAGTTGCATGCATAGTGAGGTTTAAAAGCGCATTTATGATATTGATCTGATTGCTTGCTTGGTTGAACCTTTGTAATATTGTAAAGGGAGGACACCGTGACGGTCTTTTTCAGTAACAATCAATCATCAATTAATTACTTGAATCGGCATCTAAACATACTTCAGGTTATTATTTTCATGAAATAATTACATGTATAGGATCGCAGCAGAGCCTTACTCCAGTGTAGTTTGTAATGTATGGCATGTTGAAGTGTGCTATCTGGCCAAAACGCATTCAAATCTTTCCCTTCTCACAGTGTGTTGGTTGATGACCATGTTTGTTGACTGTTTCTCTCAAGTCACTTCCACTTTGGATTGACAGCCTGATGCTCACCGTGTGGATTGTCTGATACTCACCGGGTGGATTGTCTGATGCTCAATGTGTGGATTGTCTGATGCTCACCGTGTGGATTGTCTGATGCTCACCGTGTGGATTGTCTGATGCTGACCATGTGGATTGTCTGATGCTCACCGTGTGGATTGTCTGATGCTCAATGTGTGGATTGTCTGATGCTCACCGTGTGGATTGTCTGATGCTCACCGTGTGGATTGTCTGATGCTCACCGTGTGGATTGTCTGATGCTGACCGTGTGGATTGTCTGATGCTCGTGTGGATTGTCTGATGCTCACCCTGTGGATTGTCTGATGCTCACCGTGTGGATTGTCTGATGCTCGTGTGGATTGTCTGATGCTCACCCTGTGGATTGTCTGATGCTCACCGTGTGGATTGTCTGATGCTCACCGTGTGGATTGTCTGATGACTGTGTGGATTGTCTGATGCTCACTGTGTGGATTGTCTGATGACCGTGTGTGCAGGAGGAGACGATGAACGTGGAGGCTCTGAGCAGGCCGGAGCTCCTCACCCTGCTGAGCATCCTGGAAGGAGAGCTGGAGGCCCAGGATGTGGTGGTCCACGCCCTCAGGGTGAGTGGCTCCCTCCGTCCCGACACAGCTCAGACACGAAGCCCCCCTCGGTGACGGGACTGGATGACTCAGACGTGCGCTCACGCGGCAACGGGCACTGTCTGTGAATCTCACTCAACAACGCGTGAAATAAAACCTTGTTGATGGCAGCATGTAAACGTCTTGAAAGGCTACATTTGATAAGGGCTACGGCAAAATGAACAACAAAGAAGAACGACACATGCAGAGTATGCATGAGCTCATATGTAAAAAATGTCGGGAACAGGAAGGTGAGGAAACACTGCCAGCAAAGACAATGGAAGCCATTCTGGTGACCCACGCCGATCACTCTGAATATGACCTTAAAGCCTTTCATTTTTCATTCAAACGCATTACACCCTTGAGACACAATTTCCTCACCGTGTAGGTGCACCGTATGCATGCACCCTTTCACTCCGTGCTTGTTCACGCTGTTCGTCTTTCCGATGGATGGTGCGTCACTCGGGCCGCCGTGGTTCCCTGTCTGCGACGAGTGCGTTGAGAGTGAAGATGAGAGCGCAGCGAAAGC
>OMKQ01092714.1:0-23808 GCA_900302335.1 Phycis phycis
AGATACTTGAACTCCTTCACTTGGGGCAACAGCTCGCTCTCAACCCGAAGGGAGCAGTCCACCGTTTTCCGGCAGAGAACCATGGCCTCAGACTTGGAGGTGCTGACTCTCATCCCAACCGCTTCACACTCGGCTGCAAACCGCTTCTTCAGTACATATGGCACTGAATCATACCTCAAGATAGACATCAGGATGTTCCAAATATTGCTTGAGGAATGGTACTGGACCTCTTTGTATTTGTATTAAATACCCCTGCCGTAGACTGTCCTGCCCCTAACGTGTAACCTGACATGTAACCTAACGTGTAACCTGACGTGTAACCTAACGTGTAACCTGACGTGTAACCTGACATGTAACCTGACGTGTAACCTAACGTGTAACCCTGTAACCTAACGTGTAACCTAACGTGTAACCTGACGTGTAACCTGACGTGTAACACATGGCTGTCCACAGCCTCCAAAGTGCTTCCAGTGATTCGAGCCCCGGTGAGGGGGGGCGAGCCCCCAGCAGACCCCTGCCCCGGTGCTCACGAGCAGTGGAGCAGGAGTTCTACAGAAGCGTGTCTGGACGAGGCGCGCAGGGAGGCCGGGATCTCCAAGCCATACACTGTGAGCCAGTTTCTGCTCTCCTCCATCAATATAGGTCAAAAATATGTTTTAAATTAAATAAAAACACCTTTCTTTCATTGGCCCTCCATGATACAAATGTCATGTCACCTTTCCTTCCTACAAAGGCACCATTAAAAACAAAGTGGCATGTAAAACAAAGTTATGCAGCAACCAGTGAACTAAACAGATGTGGAGACACAGGTCTGTATTTACATGTGTTGTGTTCTCTGTGCAGGAGCTGTCAGAGTCCCAGCAAGAGCAGCTCCAACAGAGGGCACAGTACCTGCGGGAGCAGAGAGACAAGCTGCAGGCTCTGAAGCGGAGACAGCAGAACGGCAGACAGATGGCAAGTCCGGAGGAGAGAGCTCCTGACCCTCCCCCAGCACCTGTCACCCCGGTAACTACGCCCTCCAGCCACACTCCATGTATTTATGATGCCACTTGGAACTGCTTCTCAAGAGTCAGCGGACACACCGGACCCATCTAAACTGTGACATTTGTTTTTGTATATTTTCTGATTTAAGTCCCTGACTTTGAAGTAGTATGTCCTGCTTTCATCACAGCCCGGGTATGCATACATATATTCATCGTACATTCTTCATTCTTATTTGCGTTCTTGCTCTTTATAACGGCATGCCTGGGTCTGGCTTTGGCCCTGCAATGCCTGGTCTGGTCTGGCCCTGGTCTGTCAGGAGGCAGTGGGCCAGTTCCAGAGGAACGGGGCTCCTAGCCCAGCTCCACCAGCACCCCATGCTCCCAACTCCTCCAAACAGAAGGTGATCCTTTGGCTGGTTGGAGTGCAGTGATCGTGTTTAGTGTAATTAGCTTTGTCCGTCCCTCTCCCTTTTAAATACAGTGGGGTGTATGACCCCTTCCTCAAGCTGTAGTATTGGATCACTCTTCACATCCAGTACGAGACATATGTATTGTGGGTATTTGGCTTTATTTTTACTGAAGGTTCAGAAACCAATAGCAACACTATTTATATTGTATCTAATACAATATATAGATGCAACTGATTTTAATCAACCAAATTTTAAGTGAAATAAGTGAAAATAAAGCCTTTGCCTGAAACTCACCTTAAGTTTAGTTTTAGAAGAAGCAGAAGCTGGGCGTGTCATACTGTATGGTCCTCATGGTAAAACACTGCCTGGTCTCTCTCTCAAGGAGATCTCCGCAGAGGAGAAGAAGAAGCTCCAGAAGAGAAAACACCTGGCCGAAAAGCTGAAAGAAGAAGTCATCAACAAATAATGACCTCACCACACACACATTTCCACCCTGCAATAACCTCCCGTCCCATGACAATATGAGATCCTTCACCAAACCTATTACACCAATCAGGGCTCTCAACTGAATGTCAGACATGAAGAGGCTGAACAGACATGAACAGATGATGAAACAGCCCCCCCTCCGATAGTTTCATTTTCAGTGTACTTCTCAGTCATTAGGAAGCAATACAAAAATGCCCGAGCACAAAGTTTGGCTGGAGGCCACATTGAGAACACAATGTTCAAGATTCTAGCACACAATCATTAGTTCATATGGATTATGTGTGCAGTCTCCCATCTAATTATTTGTGTTGTTACCAGCGATCAAGTTTGGCCACAGGCTACACCCACACTCACCCCGCATTCAATGTAGTCAACGGCACTGAAAGAAGTGAGGGCAAATGGACTGGACTGTGGAACTGTTGGGGCCAAAAGGATGATGCATCAGTTTTCTGTAAGACTAAATGCAGTATTTATTTACAAAACCTATAGAATCTGCTAGCAATCTTCCTTTCATGTATGCTGTTTAATAAATCCAATTTTATATCAAACACCGATTCCCCAGCTATTTGTGATTTTCTAAATGGGCTCGTTTTGCATAGTTATGCTTCTAACTCCAATGTATAAACCCTTCATTGAAAAGACGTTGAAATGGGGATTATTTGTGGTCAGGGCTCAGACTTTTTAATGCAATGCATTTTGGCCAAATAAACAATTGTTTTGTTTGTTTTGTCAAAATGTTAACACTTTTTGACGAGAGACAAGGCTTTAAAGAGGCTTGGATAAGGACATTTTGGTGAAGTAGATGTTCTTAAACACTTTTAACCCCCTATTTTAAACCGTGTGAGACCTTATTTTCAATGAAGACATGAGGAAATTACATAAAATCATACTTTGCCTAAATCAAGCAAAAGCATCTTTCCTTGATTTAAAAACATTAAAACACCAATCTGAAATGTTTTTTTGGACAAGAACACTGGACTCAAGTTTAATGCCAGGGTCACATTTAATTTGGAAAATTAGTTTAAAAAATAAAAACAAAATACATAGAAACGTTAACAATGGATGGTAGTTATAGTAAATGGGGTTGGAACAACTTAAATCATGGCAGAGAAAAGTAGTTTTATGAACATGTGGTGGTAATAAGAGCATCTGTGTTCATGCACCCAGGTAAAACCCTTCTAGTCTGATTTCCAGCATTGTCACTGTCACACCCTTCTGATAACGCAACACTGGAGACCATAGGTGGAGGAATATGTGTCACTTTAAGACATTGTTAAATGCCTGTTTGCCCAATAGGAATGTTTCAAATAAAAACACCACTCGCAAATCTCCATTATTTCCGGCAAGGGGACTAAAATGCAGTTTGCCAAAACTGCTGAATTACGATAGTTTTAAAAAGTTAATTAAAAATCTAAATTAAAATAATCACTTAAGGCCGACCAGAGGGGTCATGATGGCAGGGAGAGCAGAGTTGTCATGTCTTGGAGATGGTTCCACACACTGGAACAGACTACCTTGAGGAGAAAAGCTAACTGGGTGAGATTAGAATCTAAAGTAAATCCATTACCATGCAAACCAAGCATGCTCTAGAATTAAAGGGCCTCCATAATTCCAAACTAATCCACAGCAGTATCTTTCAAAAAGGTGCTATGGTTTTACCTGCTGCTCCTGAGTGGTTTATGTACTAAATACTGCTCTGAGACTTTGGGCATTTCACAAGAACAAGAGTTTGCTACTTAAAGTCTGCACTAAAATTCACAACTCCAAACATCCTCAAAAAATGGCTGCAAAAAAATAAAATAAAAGACTTTACTGCAGTTGAAATACATACTTTTAAACCCAGCATTTGCAACTTGTTTTTCATTGTACAATTAACCAAATGAATTGGATTAAAAAGGATAAACTGTGAGCCCACCTGTTTGTGCAACCACAAAAACAACAATGAATTACACGGGCAGGTAGGTACATCTCTCCCCTTTTCAAAATCACGTCAGGGGTAAATGATTAAAAAGAAAAAAAAAAAAAACTATTCTGTACAGTACTTTTAAGAAAGTCATGAAATACAAGATTCCTTGCTAACGCAGTCTGGTGTCAGAACACATGTTTTGTATGCAGCTTGGCCAGTCACCCTGGCTCCAAACAGTCGAGTCCTGCTCCTCTAATGCTGAGCCTTGTACTGGCTGCGGCTATATATGTAATGTATGACCTTCCTTGCCCTGTGGTGTTTGGCTTCTTGTTTTGTTGCAGCCTAGACCATTACATTCCCAAAAGGTTCAGTGGAGGTGCGACACGCACCGTGTTCAGCCAAGTCAAGCTTTCTACAACTACAACGGCTAGTCCCGCTAGCCTGACTGGCCTGCTGATCATACGCTGGCTGGCTGTGTTCTGGCTTCCTCCCATCTGTGGAGCTTGTTGGCGTTCGGGAAGAATGGAGAGGACTCAAAAAGAAAAGCGAAGGGGTATGAAGTTGTAGTGCAGCTGCTTCCTTGTCCCCGTTGCTACAGCAACAGAGCAGAACAGGGAACCACAATGGCACCGCTGGTCCACAGGTAGCCAGGTGAAAAGACTGTCTAAAAGCAGAGGACACAGAAGGCAGGGATGTGCATGGCTTTAGAGCACATCTGGAGGAGTCATACGAAGAAGAGTGGCTTGTCTTTCTGGCTTTCTGGGGGAGAGGGGGGTCTCCACTTGTTTCCACGGGAAAGAGGACGGAGTTCAGGAGTAGTTGAGCAAAGTGGGCGTCGGCCAACGTCTGTCTCCTTAGTGGGACCAGAACAGTGACTGATAGATGGCACAGGCAGGCCAAGGACCAATGAGACAGCTGGAGGAGCAAAAAAGGGGAGGACTCCATGTCCACCAATGAAGAGAGGGAACGGGACACTCCTTAGGAGCCCAGACGGGGCCGTTTCCTTGGAGACTGCTCCTCTTCCTCATCTTCCTCCTCTTCGTCTTCATCGTCTGGATAGTCCACCAGACCGACCAGGCCCGTCTGATAACAGAACAAAATTGTTGGTCTTTACATCAACATGCATTGTATCAGCTAGCGAGCAAGTGCTGTATTCAGGTGGTCGTAAGCAGGGCTCACCTTGACGAGGGGCGTTGCGGGCAGGGCGGTGCTCTTTGCTGCTGAGGCAGAGCTGCTGTTGACGGTCGGCGAGGCTGCGGGGGAGGAAGGGGGGACAGCGGCGGCCTTGCCATTGCTGTTGGCACCGTTTGATCCATTGGCAGCTCCTGGATCACATACAGGTGAAAATTCCTCTTACCTCAAACTCGTGTAGAGAGCCGTGCAGGCTGTCACAGTGGTGCACTAACAGCTTTACTACACGAGGCACACGGTGTGTTTTTTGGGGTTCAATAGCTCTATAAGGCAGAGCGACAAAAGGACCAATGCAAATTGTACGCTTCATCTTAAAAAACATAGACACATGAAAAGGCATAGTGACATGAATTTGATCATCCAACATATTTATTTGAACTTTTTTCACTTTTCAGTTATTTATTTTTCAAGAAATATAAAACAGTGAGCATAAGGACTTTCTCCATCACTCCCCATAGTACACTTAGTGTAGTCACATGCTGCTACTGCTTAGGCCTTCCTGAAGCCCTCTATAGGTTGGAATCTAACAAGGACGTTCGTAAAAAGACACAGCTGTATGATGGTTCTGGTGCTGTATGAGATCCTACCTTTTTTGCCCTCCATGTATTTGCCATAGCCGTCCGAGAAGTCATCTTCTGTCCGACTCTTCTCAACAGATTCTCCTTCCTCGTCATCTTCATCATCATTAAACCACATCTCCTCATCTTCATCCACTGACCGCGCATCCCGTCTGTACCTAGAAAATGAAACAAATGTTTTACCTACCATGTCACCAGTATTCATGAATGGTGTGTTTTTGGCCAACTTCTGTTTGTGCATCAAAAGTCGTACGTTTCATTGTGGATCTATTAGTGGTCCTTGTGTGAATAGAATTAAGCGATTAGTCAGCGTAGATTAGTCTAATCGCATGGATAGCATGTCATTATTGAGTATCGAACCAAACTAACAATGAAACCAAAGGCATGGTTACACACACAAATGTTTGGTAATGATTCTGCTTGAACCAGTCAGGACACTCACCTGTTGAGTCTCTGGCTCTGTCGTTCCTTCTCCTGCTCATATCGGCCCTTCAGACCCTTAAAGGTCTGGACATACTCGATGGATTCCAGTGCTTTGTAGAAATTGTCAACTATGTGAGCTATGAGAGACTTTACGTCCTCCTGAAGAAAAACAAAAGTCATGCATGACGGAGGCAGTCCAACATAAGGAACATTTGTTTCGCTGGGAAATTGAAAACAAAAACTCACCACTTTAATAAATTCAAAAAGCTCTATGATGGCAGAGTTGAGTAGATTGTATCTGGTGCCATTGTCCAGCAGGGCGTTGATGACCGGCTCAAACAGGTTTCCCTTGATGATGTAGCGGTTGTAATATTCATCCTTCAGCCCAATGATCCTACGCATGAACCGCAGCGCACCTGTGGCAACACATTACATCACTGAGAACAACTCTGGCTGTTTGAAATAAACTTGTCCGCTGCACATATCATTATGCAGCTGCCTCTAATTGGTCTAGAGTGGACTTGGGCCATAGTCCAAATGTATTTTGCACTTCCTTCGTTTACTGTGGCAAAAAAATAAAAAATAAAATAAAATAAAATCACCGTCCTAGTTTCCGTAAAATCGTTCTAAAGCTTAACAAGAACAATTTGTAGCGAGGGGAGATTCTGCCATTGAGTTGTGTGTGTGCTTGTACTCACAGAGAGCAAGGAAGGTGTGCTTGGAGTTCATGAGCACCAACACTCTCCTGAGCAGGTCCTTATTCATGATGTAGGTCTTGATGTGGTAGGTGTGGTGCTCCACACAGAAGGTCAGCAGCTCCAGGATCAATGCCAACAGCTGAGCTGTCTGGAAGTTGTCTGTCCGGAAAAGAAATTCACATGTTTTTTCAATAGGAAAAAAATCTATACATTGAAATTGTTATATTAACAAAATATATTCAAATATTTAACTAATGTGTATGAATAACAGAGCTGGACACTTAAGATTCAGACTTGACCTCGCCAGCTATGATACTTGACATACCGTGAATCCTCAAAATTGTGGCTGGGGTGTTTTATTTTGTTAGACGGCGCAAAGCACAGGCCTTTATTTGGGACAGGCTTGTATCCGAGGCAGGCCTTTAGTTCTTATTTGGAATCTAGGAATTTAGAATTTTATTCTTAGAAATAAAGTAAAAGGCTACACTTAATGTGGGTCAACACTTCCTGTAACCGTTCAGAAATCAATTAGTGTAGGCTAATCAGGAACACCCTTTAGTAAGTCAGTGTCAGTCTTAACAGACTTAGTTTATTGTAAATATTCAACAGTTGCAATTCCATCCAACTCATTTGCATATTCTATGGGCATTCATGAAAATGTATCTTAAGACAATATGCATCTGCGTTCATTTCCATCCACGGTGTTATGCGCATTAAGAATTACATTTTCCTAATTAAGAGAAGATGTTTGTCCAGCTGTGTGGTCAAATGTGAGGTGTCACAATGCAACAAATGTGAATGTATGAGTGTAAATTGTTTCCATCAACTTTATTCACATTTATTATAAAGTCGCATTTATTCACGTACCTTTTGCGCATCAAGAATTAATCCACCCCACTGTAGCGAATCGAATATCTATGCGCATTAGAAGTTTTTATGTGCATTTCACGTGTTTCCAACCTGGATTCTTATTCAAATAGCTAAAATGCGCATTTAGAAGTTGGATGGAAAAGCAACTAATGTCTAATGGTCGGCAATTATTACCCTGGCTTGTATTTGGGGGCGGGCCTGTAGTTCTCTATCTGCCACGCCCCCGGCTGTTATCAGAGGCCCGGCTATAAATAGAATCCCGGCCATAATTTGAGGGTTTACGGTACTCAAGGCTTGACTGCTTTGAGATTCAAGCCCCTTTGGACACTTGAAAGCAAAACTGCGGTCAGATTCTAATAATTACCATATGCATTGTGAATTGCCAATTTGTTTCCTTCTTTACATTTTGAGGAATGCCGATGACAAGTGACTCACGCTAGCCACCAAGCTAATGTAGGGTTTCAGACACAGATTTTACTAAGGGGGGGTCATTGTTTTTCTTATCTGTCCAAGAGAACGACACCATCCGTGATTGGACGAGTTTCCCATTCATTGACTGAGTAAAATCTTATGTCATTGCAGAGCTGTGTGCAACGCATTGCTTCACTCTCACACCCACTGAACAGCCCCCCTCTCTGTGCACAATCTGAATCAAAATATGAGGTGGATGAAGTATTGTTGGCTTTTCCCTCAGAGGACACAGCTGGCTGAATTCATTAATAGTATCAATCCAGAGTCCATTAGGAGGGTTGTGTACCTTGTGATTTTTCCACCAATGTAGACATGTGGAAAATCAGTTGACTCTATTATACAGTCACCTGTATCATAGGCAATGTGTGTTGTATCAACACTAGAGCTCCATTAGTCACGCAGTTCTTTGCCTGCTTTTTACTGTAGTAGAGTTATTGGGTACCCTTCTGATCATCACTATTGTTATGGGCAGTGTACGCCGTAATTCTCCCATTGTGTAGAAAAATATAATATACAACGATGGCTCTATAGGGGGCAGTGTTGCTGCCCGACTGTCTGCTAAGCAGGTAGACACTACCAGACACAGCACCAGACATACACTACCAGACACACAGCACCAGACACACACTACCAGACAGCAACAGGTAGACACTCCCAGACACACACTACCAGACAGCACCAGGTAGACACTACCCGACACACAGGGCCAGTGAGCAAGTCTTTAGTTCCCCACATCACGTCGCTGTAATTCAGAGTAGGAATATCGATTTAATCTCCAATTTATTTGCACCTTAAAAAGCTGGAAAGATAGCTGCCACAAGCAGAATCTAATTCGGTGGGAAATATGATAATGCGTACAGTAATGTTAAAGTTACAACGTTCAGCGTGCTCACTAAATCATTTTGATCATGATTATTTGACCACACATCTAAAGCTGTTTAGGTAGTCGACTCATCTAATGGTAAGCAAGCAAGTTAACGTTGTGCTACTTGCTGCTATTTCATTAGAATTAAATGATGGAACTTTAATACAATAACTCGTCTGTGAACATGATTTCTGTGTCATGTTAGACAAATTACACCAGCAAAGTCCCATGACCCCACATTACTTCAAAATGTCATCAAGTCATCGCGTCTTTTGTTACTGCATTTGATGCAATTCTTTTATTTAATGTATATTTTGCATACATATCTAAATATTTTAAATCTTATGTTTTGCAATACAATATTCAGGTCATATTTTTGGTTCAGTTGACAACCCCAGTGTCAGTACATTGCTAGTCTGATCCTATGATACACAGCAGCTGTGGTAGTAATTAAGCATGGAGTGCATCATGTATTGATGGAGCCCATTGGGTCCCGCTGTGTCCCACCACCTACCTGGACACACTGGGTTGATCTTCGTTGAACTCTCCAGTAGATCTGTGAACATGATTAGTATAGATTACCATGTGTAAAGAAACAACAACTGGATGAGGGCAAAGTGTGAGTGTGATAGCACCACTAGGGACCAGCCCCCTCCTCAGCCAGGGTGAAGCCATCTCCTCACATACCTTTGGAGATCTTATCGTGGGCAGTGTTGGCCAGTAGAGGGGCGGTGAGAACATGCATGCAGTACTTGTAGAAGAAACTCAGGAACTCCGTCTTCTCTGTTTTCTAGGAAAAGAATGGATGGATTTAAAACACATTAAGTACCTCGTGCAACAATTACATTCAAATTGTAGATTTGTGTACCACATTAAAAGCAGTGGCATATTATTTTATAGGCAATATTTATTCTGACGAATACAGGTCAACATGAATGAGAATGTGTGAGGTATAAATGTTAGGTGTAAATGTGTAGGTCTGAGTGTGAGGTGTAAGCTCTCCGCTGTGTGTGGTACCAACATTGATGGGGGCCAGCATGTTCTCGGGGTCGATCAGAGTCCTGAGCAGGCCCATTAACTGGACGGCACCTCCCAGCTCCGGGTCAGAGTCACAAATCATCTGTTTTATGACCACGTTGATCAGCAGCACATCCTGGGAAGCAGAGACCACAGTCAGGAGACAGATCATACAACATCATACCCCCTCACTCCACAGACCATACAAGGGCTGAGCCATATATAGATTACACTCAATGTATTGTAGCTTGTTCTACACAGAAAAGAATAGTGCAAATTGTCACATTTTTGTCAGCATCATGGTGACATGAGGGATGACCCCATCATTGTGCATGAGAGTTATAATGAGCGATCTTGTATATGAAATGCACTGCACACATTGGCGTTAAACTGTCAGAGAAGCTTAACCCTCACTCGGACACCAAAAATAAGCCGCTGCTCAGGTGGATATTCAGCATCCAGACACACAGTTGCATTATACTATGAGGTAGCCTAAGCCTTTAATTGAAGGTAATGACCCTTAATGAAGATAGTGTGATTTAAGGTTTGGCTGACAAAACAACTTTGGATGCGTTTATGAGCCATAGGACTGCCGATAGCATCAAGCTACAGTACACATTATATCACTCTCTGTAAAGGCAGATCGTGGAGACGTTTCAATTGTTCATATTTAATCTATTATGTCATATGGCATCAGCCATAGTGCATATGATATGGTTGAACATCCTTGAACAACAGCAGTCAAAGCTGCACTGCTTTCCTACGAGGCAAGAAAGATCAGCACCCTGACTGAGTCAGATATCCAATGTGGATTGTCCAGGGCCTGAAACCAGTCACCACTTTAGTTCTAATGTAGTACTACAGGTGTGGGCATCTATTATTACACTATGATATTTAGAACACTTTGCGTGTACTATGTTACAATGTAATATTTGTTGAACCGCTGTGATATATTTGATGCACGCTCTAGGAAGAAGAGGCTGGACCAGGAGGAAATTGTGATTATCGTGTACACCACATGAGGAAGAGGAGCAGAATAAAAGACAGATCCCAGGGGCCCCCAACCGATCTGCTAAAAGTAGAGTTTCTTCCTTTGCACTGAAAGGCTTGGGAACACTTTTGGGGATGTCAGACGGGCCCCAGTTCCACCAGAGAAGTCAGCCTCTGGCATGGCAGAGGAGGAGGTGAAAATGTAGAACACAGCTGCTCCTCCTCTGCCAATGTCTTGAAGCCTGTTGGTGGAAAGAACACCCCTTGTACCCTCTGCTGGCTAAATGGCGCTTGTGTGTACCAGGGTCATGCATGTCATCTGATGTGTTCTCTACAGCTGGGGACATTGTAACACATCAAAGAAACAGTGTTACCATTGAGTATGTTGACCAGCTCTCGTTTTTGTGAGGAACGTTAATCTAATGGCTCAACATAATTCCCAATACTTCTAGAATCGGCATCAAAGTATGGTGTAGTATAGTATTGAATTGGGTGATAAGCATGTTTATGATGCATTTCTGTTTAATATTCATTTTACTCATGTAGTAATAGCGTAAATGAACCACAGTAGGCTCACAAAGATTATGGTCTGGCATTTGTATTGTGAAGCTGAGGATTATGGTATCTATAGCTGCTACAGAAGACAGTACAGACCAGTCTATGATAGAATACACACCCACCATCAGATGTGGAAATGGGAGCTGGCATAATCCACCTTATCATCAACTATTAAAGACCATGGATATATCTTAATAACATGGACAGGATAGAAGACGATCAGCTTTCTTTAACATACGTGCAGTGATGTGCCAAACAACTATGGCAAAAAGAACTGTACATTGAAAATGCAAATCCATGCACATATATTAAAGTCATATGTTGGGCTCCATTACAGTTAACCACTCCTTCCATAGTTTATGCTTTGGCAACTCAATATCCTGTACAACCAAGCAGGGTTGTACAGGATATAGGATGAGACCGGCCAACGAATATAAAATACGAAACTCTAAACAAAAGTAGCAGAGCATACATCTGCCTCTAGGAGCGCTCTCCCGCCCAGATGCAAACGAGGTCCAAAAGAGTTGGGCACCGACCGCTACTTTTGATGGCATCGAGCGAATGACAGCGGTACTACCGAGAACCTGTTCAACGGTGGATGAGACAGTCACAACTAGTCAGCCCAACGGAATAGGCGTGGTGGTTTAACTTTTCCAAACTGGACGCAGACATTAACACAGACAATGCTCACTGAAATAGTTGTAATGAGAAATGCAATAGCTGAATAGGAAAACATGTCTATCCAGAGCAAAACACCTGGTCAAACACAACATATACCTAAAAGTCGTGCAGCAAACGTTAGCATGCCTGCAGCCAAAGACGTTACACCTTCCAAGAATTAAAACACTGAGGAACTTCATCGATATCTTAAGCTAATTCATGAGCTAGTTGGGTATGTTGCCTTTTTTCACTCACACGTGTCAACGTGTGAGTGTGTCAACCCTTGGTTGACATGTGTATTTTGGGGCATTTTCAAAACCAATAGTACCCGAATTGCATACCATTTACGGGGAAATATTACTGTATGGGACAGCGAATGACCTCGACACTCATGCTTCAATTGAAGTAGCATAATGATTGCTTTGCCAGGCGAAATACATATTTCTTAATTACAGCCATTACTGTTGAAGTTGATATCAACAGTTATCAGCTTGTCAGAAGTGTCGTTTACACTGTCTTAATTGACAGGTTAGATAATCCCACCCTGAGGTTACACGTTTCACCCTGACGTAGAAGATATCGTTACTGCCCGGAGCTAGATTCGGGGAAGGATATCACCTGTGCTTTGTCAGAGACGCACACAACCACCTTCTCCTGCTATGGTGATGGGCTGGGTTGGGAGGAGTTTTATTTTCACTGGTTTTTGGATACATTTCGACAGCTTCTGATCAACTAGCTCATCATCATCACTTGTGATGAAACTATAATAAAAACGTGGCCGTGCCGGCAGGCCGTCTCTTTAAGCCCGTAGAGTATGCTCCCTCATGCCATCACTGCCAACACCACAGCACTCACAAATCTGAACACTTCACAGTGGTGTTCAGATTTGTGAGAGACTTTACACTCTTTACAGAGTTAATTCTGTGGTACATGTGTTCATTTGTCTGGTGCAGCAACTCTACTTAACGTCAACATTGTCTATTAAAAAAACATGACGATACACCTCATCATTTTAGCTGCTGGCAAATCATGCAATTTAAGTGAACATCCCAAGAAACAATCTGGTTCCTTCCAAGTTGGTGACCTGAGGAATAAAGGGTCCTATAAATGAAAATAAAACCGTACAAAACATGCTTACATCATCGGTCTGCTGGGGTTCCTGCATGACAAACTCCCGGACCATGGAGGGACTGAACTCCACCAAGTAGGAGAAGATGTCTGTGGCCGCAGCCCTCACCTGCAAGTCATCCATTCCCTGAGAGAGAAGAGATTGTTGATTTGGCATGTCTAGAAGGAGGATGAAGCAACACTGCGATTCATCCTCCAAGAGGGGAATTGAAATGAAAGACTTCATACTAACAGGAGCAGATAAGCATTTGTTGAGACGTACCATGACTATTTCAAGAGCAGGTAGAATGCCTAGATTCGCCAGAGTCTTGAAGAACGCATCCCTGTTTTGCGGTTGCAACGTTTGCGAAAAAGCACAAAACTCTTTGAAAAAATTTACCTGGAAAGGACAGAAGAAATTTAGCCAAGCTGTACATTGAACAGTCAAATTGTGTTGTGGTCAGGTTTCTGAACCAACACAAAGAACAGGTTGCCATCCCTACTCCGTTAATCCTCTTAATCATTTTACAGCATGTTGGGATTTAAGGCTACATTGTTATATAATCCAAGAGCCAATAGCTGTGGCCAGTGTGCTAAACTAGCAAAGGGAAAAAAAAGCCAATATCATAGATAAAGCCTATACGCTATATAGAAATACAACTATATATAATATATGTATAATATAACTATATACAACTAATACAGGGGATGCACCGTTCTACTCACAAGCTCTCTCCTTTTACTGGCCTCTGTTGCTTCATCTGTGAGCTGCGCGAAGACTTCAGTTAAGAACTTCTCGTCCTCCTGACACAGAACAAAACCAGGTTACTGACATTGGCTTCTTTGTATGACATGTTCAAATGTGTCAAGAATGTCATGTTGGAATGCCATTGTAAAGATGAATGTCAATTTCAAAATACAAGGCAGCCACCTACCAATGTTTTATTGCAATGCATTACAATACAGATGTATTACAATTACAAGCAACACAACACAGCTTACTCCACACCAAAACACCCTTCAATAGTAAACGTTAATGATAACCAGTGTTTTATGAGGGGTAAAAACAAACAAACTTGACAGCTTTGAAGTGAAAGTAAAAGTTCAATATTTGTTCAACACACCAAGTCAAAAACTGAGTTCACTGTACAGTTAGGGTGAAGATGCTCATTCAGAATATTTATTTCTACAAATATATGTGTGCAATAGCTATATGTAACCCAATGTAACCCAACACCACATTAATCACAAAGGTTACGTTCATAATTGGGTTCATCCAGAACATGGAAATCAATGGACATTGATTCAGGGAGTTTATGGAAGTATTCCATTATGAGCCATTTAGGAGTCCGTAATAAACCTTGACATGACTGAATTGACCAGGACACACATTTTTTCTAAGGAAATTAGAGAAGATTATGGTGCTTAAATTTGTTAAATTGCATGTATTGCAAAAGTGAAACGAGAAAACCGTACAAGTTTAAAAAAAATAGCAGTGTACTAAAAATACAACCCTATTAAATAGATTCACCTGAAGTGGGGATGGGAAAAGCACTCCTTGTACCATTACGTAGGTCAAGAAATGTGACAGTGACAGTCAAGACAAATACTTAACCACAGAAATGTTCATGACTCAATATGTAAGGTAACTTACCTGCAACATGCTGACAATCTCCACCTTGTTGAAAAAGATAAAGGAAGTGAGCGTGGAGAGGAAGTTCTCCTCAAAGACTGATGGCGTGGGCAGGATGATGTCCTGGATATACTGCACCCGGTACGTCTGGTGGATCTTCTGTCGCAGCTCAGAGTCTGTGATGGGGATCACCTCCTTGAACTTGGCCGTCTTGGTGAGGAATTCTCTGTGGCGCTTAGGCTGGACCAGCGCCGGGTCGTATTCCAGACAACCCACCACGTCCATGATACAGTCGTCGGAGAACATCACCTCAAACAGCGCCGCTTTATTGAGGAACAGCACGCCCCGCACAATCTCGTACAGGTGGTGCAAGCCTTCCCTGTTGTCCAAGTCCTCACACACCTGGAACAGGCCCAGGAGCTTCTTGATGTAGCCCTCGCTCATCAGGGCCAGAGCAAGCTTCTCCCTGCGGATGGGAGAGGAGAGGACAGAGGTGACCAGGTCCGCCATCTCCTCCAGCCTGCTCAGCTCGCAGGGAGGTAGCTCCACCAAATGACTGGTCTCGGGCAGCTCCTCCAAGCGTTCCTCTTCAGACTCATCTATGGGGTCCTGGGTGATCTCCAGGGCTGGGTCCTTCCCCTGTACCTGTGGAGGGGATAGGGCTGATTCAAGGCTGATGTAATGGTAAAATGTGGACCAATGTATGGACACATTTAAAATCATATTTTCATGGCAATCTGAAGATGTACTTCATGGGGAAACATGAAATTGGTCACATTTGAGTTTGATTTGAGTATACAATACCTGGCAAATCTTCTCCCAGATCTCATCGCAGCCAGCCTTTTCCTGGAAGCTCAGAGCAAGGTCATAATTCTCAGCTTCGGACCAGACAATCAGGGTGTCCTTTAGGAAGAAATTAATATTTTTAATAAATAAAAATTACCAGCTAAAGCTATAATTGAATGTATGGTTAGGGCCATTCATCATTTTGGATGGTTGGCATAACATTGTACTGCAACTGGAAAACAATATATTATTTTCACATGCCATGTAACTTAAATGCCAAATCTGAACAAATGCAACAATGGACAAGTGGAAATATTGGCACATGTTAAACTCTGCAGAATGCACTTACTTGTTGTTTCTGATAGGCAGTATTGGGACTTATTTTGGATTCCAATAGAAGTGACCCTAAAACACAAGGTAAAATTAGTTTACCATTGTAACACATACAAGGTAAATAACATTAACACAGCGTGATGATTATCCGATTTCTACAAGCTAAGCGTCTATCGAGGTCATTTTGGAAAACAGCTTGGCTTCGGGGAATACAAACACAAAAATATAAGCGTTGAGCGATGTGGCCATGTTTGTTGAATCCAGATTTTGCGGCCCTTAGAACATGCAATATTAGCTTGTGTTGCCTGCTGAAGTCAAGAGGAGTCTATCAAGTTAGCTAGATTTAGATAAATCAGCCTTCATAATTGTCCATCGTATGAAACAAGCACAAAACACAGCAGTCAACAACTTGGTTTGTTGTGTACAGCAATATGTATTAATCTGTGAAAATAAACAAAGGGTCTGTAGAACATAGTTACACTTGACCGGTGAGCTAAAATTAGCCTAGCGTTTATGTGGCTATGCTAACCAGGAACCTACCATCGGATTCGGCACGAACCAATAACGATATCCCTTTCAGTCGCTCGACGAAGGTAGACGAGACGTGGCCAGTACCCCGGTCATCCCATTGTCGGTCTTCATTCAACGTATATACTTTCACTCGCCGCCGAGTGTCCGACATGGTGAACCGAGTCAGGGCCAGCAGAGAGCTAACTGCCAACGAGCTATCAGTTTACCCAGTGTACGCTTTTCCTATCCTCGAACTGTGAACTTTTCTACCTGCATGTTCCAGAGTGAAGTAAACAAGAGAACACAACGGCTATGTTTTTCGCATCACGCCTGGCCTTTCAATAATCCCACAGGAAACCTAATATCTGAAAGAAAATGGACAGAGAACACAACAAATACGACGGCCCTTTTGCTAACGTCCACAGAGCGCCATCTTGTAATCCGATCTTGTGTTCTTTTACTTCTTCAACGTCAATCAAACAGCAGCCGCCGCGGGGTCTCCTCTGAGGGGCTACGGATGCCTGAATACGCGATATTCAAACATATCTGTTCATGTCTAAATTTATTATGTTCATGGCGATTCTATACACCGAAAGTCGTATTTAAAAGGGTAAAAATAATAATGATACAGTTAACCTCAGTATTAGATCATTTGACAAAGGGGTTTGATAAAAATGAAATAAGGGTGAGCTAAGGGTCCCTAGAGGGTCAGAAATGGTTCTGCACGAGTTTAACTGCGGAACAGGCAGCTCGATGGACCAATGGCTGGCTGCACCCACCAATCTCATTGGGCATTCGTATTTGGGTCGGACTATTTATCATGATAAAAGCTTGAGAATGAAAATACACAAATACACAACCAAAGAATACACTATGCAACTAACACTTCATGTAAAAAGGAAACACTTTAATTCCAAAACATGATATGAAGACAGAACAAACCTAATTCTAAAACGTTATTTAATGTTTTTTCTCAGGGTGTTCACAGATCTGAAGACAAACTGTCCGCAGTTTGTTGTTCTATTTACACTTCTGTCCTGGCAGTTTCCATTTAATTTGAGGCAACTGGCACATACTATGGACAGTACAGAATGTCATATTTGGCATATCAAGAAGGGGTCCCAGTGGCTTGTCCTTCTCCTGTTCCCATGGTGATGCTCTGTTTCTCGCTGAGTGTCTTCACCAAGCTCGCCACAGGGGATTGGAGCACCTTTCGCGAAAGCCTCATTCTGCCATCAGTCGGGTCTCGTCCAAAATACTTGACCTGTGGGACAGTGATAGAAACAACCTTTTTGGATCACTTTCTAAACATAATCAGGGCAAGAGGATTTATCTTAAAAACTGATGCTCACCTGTATCTGTTGTCCAACTTCTAAACCCAGTGCTGAAGGATGTTTGATCTAAAAGAACAGAGTAAAGCTATAAGAATTCAAAAAGAATAGAAGAGTGGCTAAACAAACAAGACACTTACCCTTTTGTGATCCAGCTGGGAGTTGTGGAGGAGAACAGCGCTCATATTGGGGTAGAGTTTCACCATGACGCCAATGTCCCTGCAGTGTGAAGCAGAGTTTGAAGTACATCCTTTATGATTAAGTGGGACTTGAATTGATCTATAGCCTATTCTTTAAGGGAAACATATAAAGATATTATTTCAGGGTAGCTAGCTACCTTTACCTTATTTCAATAATGGAGGCAGTGTAGACAGCACCAAACTCTAACTGCTGTTCTTGCTGAAGGAAAAAGATCAAACACACATGAAGACACACGCACAACCACACATTCATGTTGATACAATAAAATACCTTATGAGAGTGGGAGATGATCGTATCCATTTTCATATCGTCTAATGAGTGATTCTAGATTGCCAATATACGATCCGGCCTCCAGAGGGCACAGTAGCACACACTGATATTACTCTACAGAGTACAGTAGATACCACATGGAAGGAGCTCTCTCTCATTCCCCGAACATCAAGCGGAGGATATCTCAAATGAATGTTCACAACCCAGTGATCTGACTCTGTTTGTTGCTTGTTATAATTCAAAGTAGTCCATGCGGGTAAACAGTATATTTGCAAATGACTGGTAAGATGCGTTTGACTGCAATGCACCTTCATGTGCACATTCGGCAAAGCAGGACATTGAAAATATACAGGGTTTTGGAGTCAAATGCGTCTTAAAAATATATATTGTGAAGGAGCCAGAGCACTATCCAGACGGGGTCTGAAGTGCACTCTGTTTATAGACTAAGTTCTCTTAGTGCATTTGTTAAAATCGCCCAAATTTTGGCATTGGAAAAGCAAATTGTCATTCATCTCTACAGTTGCCAACATACAATCCGATCAGAAATAGGCACAAGCCTAGTGGGAGATACAATTACATTTCTCAATGTTGGATAACATTCGTTTTTAAATGAGGCTTGACAACAATGTAACAGATTGGGGTCAATCAGATACCTTTTTCTTACACGGTTGTCGTTTCTACTAGACCAGTGATTAGTACATTATTGTAACTACATTCTGAAGGCCTTTTGCTCGAGACTCACATCATCTTTGCAAACTTCTGTGATGAAGTCCTGGGCTTCGTTCATGGCCCCTGGTGTTGGAGCAAACACTGAGAAGGTCTCCTCGTCCACTTGGCTTATCGTCACACCTAGAAGGAGACAGAAGAATCAGCTTCCACTCTCTCACAGAGCCTACTTCTTGAAAAAGCCCATATGGTTTTTACTGAATTTAACATGGCATCGTCTCATAACTCTCACCAATGTATATTTCAATTGTATCCTCAAGTAAAAAGGATCAAGCATTGTCAAAATTGTAAAATGAACCCATATGCGGATGTGCAATCAGAGGTCACCTGTTTGAGCCTGGAGCCTGCGGAGATTGTAACCTCCTGGACCAACAAACCGAGCCCTTCTGGAAACAGGCACCCGCACGTTCTCTACAATAGAAACACACTCCAGTATCTTACTGAGGACTGCATCATTCAGGTCCATGACATTTACTTCTAATGGCCAGTGAAAACTAGGAGCAATCACAGCTTGATTGAATACACCAAACTAACCGACAACAGGGCCGTTCTCCTTCCTGGTGGTCCTGGGTTTCACTATGCTCTTGTTCATGATGCCAAGGATCTCCTTCTTAGCCACTGGAAAACATTCATATCAAAACATATAACCCTCTCAGTGCTAATACATGCCGTGGCATACTAGTTAGTGATGGTGTGAGTGAGCGTTTAAACCTGTAGCTTGCTGGATAGACTCCATCACCAGTTTTAGGGGCAAGCCTTGTATTTTTACATCAGCCTGGGGAAAAAAAAGAGTTTGGTCAAACACACGTCCAATTGGAGGCACACACACTGAAAACACAAGCAGTACAATTGCATTGCCAGCCTTTATCCATTTCACCTGTAAGGCAGTGATACCCTTGGATGTTCCGGCCATTTTGAAGTCCATGTCACCCAGGTAGTCCTCTATCCCCTGTGTGGAAATACAATCCATAGATCACTAGATCTTATATAGATCATACACTCCAAAAGCAGGTGTTTCTTTTTGCCATTTCTAATGTGCTGTAGGTAAGATTTGAGTCATAAGGAGAGAAAGGAGAAGCAGAAAAGCCTCCCTCTCTGCCCCTCCTTCCCTTCGTTTTACCCCCACCAAGAAGGGTTACATTTCAATCACCTGTGAATGACAGGCAAGTTGGATTCCCCCACAACCAATCACAAAAGAGATGCCCTGATTGGTCAGAAATCAGTCTAAAATCTAAATGGTCTCAGAGGCAGGCACAGCCATTTCGACCCAGGCATTCTCTCAGTGCATTTCACTCACTGATAGCTTATGGATGGCTAGGCCATTTTTAACAAATTACACTCAAACAATATTTCATTAATCTTACCAACAGCACCTAAAATTAAAACATGGGTTAGAAAACCCATACACACCAGAATGTCAGTGAGTAATCTGTAGTCCTGTATCTCATTGGGCTTCTCTGGGTTGGGCTTGGAGATGAGACCAATGGCCACGCCAGCCACAGCAGAGGAGATGGGCACACCTACAATACAGAGAGCACACCGTTGTCATATTTGTCATATTTCTCTCACTGGTCAGAGGTCTATTGTGTACTTACACTATATGAAGTACAATAACTGACAACATAAATGCTTTTACAAATATCTGTTGTAAAATATCTTTTACAAACATCTGTTCAGTTAAGTAACTTGGATGTGGTCTTTGAGGATTCATTGTGAATAAAGCAGCTGTGTGCCATGCGTTGGAGTCCAAGTACCTGCATCCATCAGAGCAAGACTTCCTCCACATGCCGAGGCCATAGAAGAGGACCCTGAGAGGGAGACAGCAGATGATGTTGATCTCAAACCTATACCTGGTTTGAGATCAACAAACCAGGTATAGGGGGGAGTGGGCAGGAACGAATGATACCCCCATAGAGCAGGACGCACCGTTTGACTCCAGCACCTCAGCGGTGACTCTGATGGTAAAAGGAAAGTCTTTGGGAATGACTGGTCTCAGAGACTTCTCCGCAAGGGCCCCTGAGAGAAGCACACACCACACAAAAAGGAGCTGTGGGCTTCAAAGAAGGGGTGGACAGGGATGCCATGCAGGTGGAGTGTTAAGGTGAACAGATACAAACCATGACCAAGCTCTCTGCGATTGATACCCCCCATCTTGCCAATCTCATTGGTAGCATATGGAGGGAACTGAAAATAATGACATGTGATGTAGGGTCAGTAACAGATATGAAATAAGGGTTATCAATACTACAGTAACATAGGAAATAATAGACTGTGAGCTTACTTACTTCATAGTGGAGCATAAAGTTCTTGTCTTTAATACCACTGTTGAATAGGAGACAAAATGAATAGAGTCATGACCACAAACATTTCAAAAAGGGTTTCATCAACAGTACAGTGCTAGTACAACATGGACAGCACCGTGCCAGACCTATTCAGGACTCAAACATATGCAGGCAACGAAAGACACTAAATTAAAAAAAAATTCTCCAATCTCGATAATCATATAGCAGGTTGTAAAAACTACAATGAAACAATTTTACAAAAGGCGCAAATTAAAACTACCTTAAAGCTGTAGTGATGACGTCAGCTTTAATAGTGGATTCCAGGGAATCAAACGTGACGCCACAGAGTACCTGTGGTGGAATTATGATCACATTCATGTACGTCTTTGTTAACAATAGGCTTTTGTAGAAACAAGTAAAGGTCACGTCCGACACTAAACACGTTTGTGCTTGGGGATTTATTTACTAGGTGGACAGAAAATACGCGTCTAGTGCTGACATTGCCAGGCGTTGTGCTTACCTGTGTTTGCCCTCTCTGGAACAAAGCAGAGCCGTGTAGTGGTTTCAATACATCCACCTCACAGGAGATGTTCCTCAGTGCAGTCAGGTCTCTGCCATCACACCTGATATCCAAAACACTGAGTGCACATTCTCCAAACCAACTACCAGGGCACACCAATGAGTTCAACTGATCAATTAGTACCACAGGGGACAGTGCTCACCTCTTGTATTCGTTGAGCACTAGATTGCGGAAGATGTCTTTGCTCACAGTGTTGAAGCATTCTATGACCTCATAGGGCTCTGCTTGAGGGTATTTCACTACAAAGGAGAAGACAACAAGGGTATAATATATTGTACCTCGAATAAAAACACTCTGCCAGACACATACATTCTGTATTTAGCAAATAAAAACTTGTGTTTTTCTGAAATCAGTGATTCACCTTTCAATGCTTCCTCTGTTTCTAGTCGTACTTTGTTGATTGCATCATCTCTTGAAATCTAAAATGAATGACAGTCAATAATAACGCAAACCTACACAATGGTTGTGTAGGTTTGGTTGCGATGGTTGTGATGCAGACTGTGGAGATAAAGAGCCAGGCAAGTGGGCCACTCTGGGTCTCTGTTCCTTGCACATGTATCTAACATAATGAGAAGTGACGTGCAAAGCAACAAAAAAAAACATACCTTATCATGGGAAGAGTCTGTGAAAACGGAGTAGATTCTATCTGCAGATAACCTGCGGAGGGGCAAAATCTAAACTCATATATAGGACAGACATTGTGGTGAGGTATCACGCATTGGCCAACTTGACTAACTGATGTTTAAACAAATCAAGGTGCTGGACGCAGAAACCGCTGGGTCCAGCAGCTGTGAGAATTAAATACAGCAGCTCCAGTTGAACTAAAAGGACAGCAGTGACAACAGTGCATTGTTTAGTGATGCTATCTAAAAACACATCAAACATAGACACATCCTGCACTGCATTGATCTCATTCACTTTGTCAACATGAATGGCTTAAAAAAAAAAAAAAGCCAATTATTATAGTACGTTAATGCATGAATTAACTACATTAACTAAACCTTCATGCTGTATCTAAGTGTATCTTTGACACACAAAGGCTTACTGTCGGGCATGCTCCACCATGTCTGCTGGGGCGGAGAATATCTTGATGGGGGTCCGCTTGGTGACCTTCTTCTCTCGGCACAGCTGCTGGATGCCAAGTATGATCTGCTGAGTGTGTTTCACGCCAACCTTCACCGCGTGACAGAAGTCCTGCTGCAGCACGTTCTCCGCCGATGCCTCTATCATCACTGATGGGCGAGAGAGGTAGAGTGAGAGAATGAGAGTGAGAGTACTTTGTGAGAGTGAGAGTACTTATGTTACTAACTTGCACGATGCACAGTTCCTGTGGATCGTGGTCTCAGCCCTCCATGGACCGCCTGCCGCTGTGGGCCTGCACGGCTCCCACTGCTACTACCACTATTAGTCTTCTTCCAGTATTAGTCTTATTACCCATTATAAGTTACATTATTCATTAATAACACACAATTACTCTTATTACACAGTATGTTGTATTATTCATCATTAGTAATCAGTAATATATTATTATTAGTCATATTTCGATTACTATTATCACAGTTGTCATGATATTATTGTTGTTGCTGTGCATCCCTGTCTCTGTCTGTCCCTGTTTGTCTCTGCCTGTCTCTGTCTGTCTCTCTCGCTCACCCAAACGGCCCCCGCAGAAGGCCGACCACCTCTGAGCCAGGGTTCTGCTTGAGGTTTCTTCCTGTTAAAAGGGAGTTTTTCCTTGCCATTGTCGCCGGAGGTTTTCTCCCTGTTAAAAGGGAGTTTTTCCCGAGTGCTTGCTCATGTGGGGTTCCTGAATCCTTAACTTTGAATTCTTGAATTGTTGGGTCTCTATTTATGTATTATTGTGCTATACAATGTTCTATTTGGAAAGTGTCTTGAGATAACTTTTGTTATGATTTGGCGCTATACAAATAAAAATGACTTGACTT
>OMKQ01092719.1:0-12243 GCA_900302335.1 Phycis phycis
CGTAGAGAGAAAGAGAGAGAGAGAGAGAGAGAGAGAGAGAGAGAGAGAGAGAGAGAGAGAGAGAGAGAGAGAGAGACAGAAGTACTTTAATAATCAGCGAGGGAAATTGGGAAATTGCATAAGAGACGAGAGAGAGAGAGAGAGAGAGAGAGAGAGAGAGAGAGAGAGCGAGAGCGAGACAGCAAAAAGCCCCAGGTCAGGAAATATATATTTGCCCACTTCCTGATTTCTTATTTTTTTGGCATGTTTGTCACACTTAAATGTTTCAGATATATTATAAAATATTAGTGAAAGACAACACAAGTAAACACAAAATGCAGTTTTTAAATGAAAGATTTTATTATTAAGGGAGAAAAGAAAATCCAAACCTACATGGCCCTGTGTGAAAAAGAAATTGCCCCCTAAACCTAATAACTGGTTGGGCCACCCTTAGCAACAACTGCAATCAAGCATTTGCGATAACTTGCAATGAGTCTCTTACAGCGCTGTGGAGGAATTTTGGCCCACTCACCTTTCCAGAATTGTTGTAATTCAGCCACATTGGAGGGTTTTCAAGTACGAACCACCTTTTTAAGGTCATGCCACAGCATCTCAATAGGATTGAGGTCAGGACTTTGACTAGGCCACTCCAAAGTCTTCATTTAGTTTTTCTTCATCCATTCAAAGGTGGACTTGCTGGTGTGTTTTGGGTCATTGTCCTGCTGCAGAACCCAAGTTCTCAAGTTCTCTCTCAGCTTGAGGTCACGAACAGATGGCCGGACATCCTCCTTCAGGATTTTTTTGGTAGACAGCAGAATTCATGGTTCCATTTATCACAGCAAGTCTTCCAGGTCCTGAAGCAGCAAAACAGCCCCAGACCATCACACTACCACCACCATATTTTACTGTTGGTATGATGTTCTTTTTCTGAAATGCGGTGTTACTTTTACGCCAGATGTAATAAAGTAAAGGGGGCATTTAGCAGACGCTTTTGTCCAAAGCGACTTACAATGAGTACATTTGTGGGGTTCGACATGTGGACAGTTGGAGGTGGGGGATCAAGGGGATCGAACCGCCAACCCTATGGTCAGTGGACGACCCGCTCTGTCCACCCGCTCTACCCACTGAGCTACTGCCGCCCCATGTAATGGGACACACACCTTCCAAAAAGTTCAACTTTTGTCTCGTCAGACCACAGAGTATTTTCCCAAAAGTCTTGGGGATCGTTTTCTGGCAAAATTGAGACGAGCCTTGATGTTCCTTTTGCTCAACAGTGGTTTTCGTCTTGGAACTCCATGCCATGCAGGCCATTTTTGCCCAGTCTCTTTCTTATGGTGGAGTCATGAACACTGACCTTAACTGAGGCAAGTGAGGCCTGCAGTTCTTTGGATGTTGTTGTGGGGTCTTTTGTGACCTCTTGGATGAGTCGCCGTTGTGCTCTTGGGGTAATTTTGGTCGGTCGGCCACTCCTGGGAAGGTTCACCACTGTCCTATGTTTTCGCCATTTGTGGATAATGGCTCTCACTGTGGTTCGCTGGAGTCCAAAGTCCAAAGCTTTAGAAATGGCTTCATAACCTTTTCCAGACTGATGGATCTCAATTACTTTCTTTCTCATTTGTTCCTGAATTTCTTTAGACCTCGGCATGATGTCTAGCTTTTGAGGATCTTTTGGTCTAATTCACTTTGTCAGGCGGGTCCTATTTAAGTGATTTCCTGATTGAGAATAGGTGTGGCAGTAATCAGGCCTGGGTGTGGCTAGAGAAATTGAACTCAGGTATGATAAACCACAGTTAAGTTATGTTTTAACAGGGGGGGCAATCACTTTTTCACACAGGGCCATGTAGGTTTGGATTTTTTTCTCCCTTAATAATAAAAACCTTCATTTAAAAACTGCATTTTGTGTTTACTTGTGTTGTCTTTGACTAATATTTAAATTTGTTTGATGATCTGAAACATTTAAGTGTGACAAACATGCAAAAAAATAAGAAATCAGGAAGGGGGCAAACATTTTTTCACACCACTGTAGTTGTAGCTTCTGTGTTGCAGGGTCAGTCCTACAGACAGTGTGGTGATTGTAGCTGATCATCTCTGTGTTGCAGGGTCAGTCCTACAGACAGTGTGGTGATCATACCGGAGCACCAGAGAGCCAAAAGTGAATCTCCAGGAAGAGACGAAGCACAGCAGCCCAGCTCCCAGGTACGTTAGAGGCCCCCAGGGCCCTGAGGTACATTAGAGGCTCCCAGGTACTTTAGAGGCCCCCAGGGCCCTGAGGTACATTAGAGGCTCCCAGGTACGTTAGAGGCCCCCAGGTACGATAGAGGCCCCCAGGTATGATAGAGGCCCCCAGGTAAGATAGAGGCCCTCAGGGCCTCCAGGTAAGATAGGGCCGCCCAGGTATGGTAGAGGTAGCTAGCCTAGTTAGCCAGTCCCAGTCCCAGTCCTATTGCAAGCTTGCCAACGTGATTGCTGCTTTTTTCTTTGTTTTGTTGCTAGGGGGAGGAGCCTGCGGCCTTGGACATGGGAGGATACGAAGATTACCTGAGAGAACAGGTAGGCGACCGCTGGTTCCGGTACAATCCCAGGCTCACCTGCATCTACTGCTGCAAGTCCTTCAACCAGAAGGGCAGCCTGGACCGACACATGAGGCTTCACATGGGAATCACACCCTTTGTCTGCCGCATCTGTGGGAAGAAATACACTCGCAAAGACCAGCTGGAATACCACATCCGGAAACACACCGGGAACAAGCCCTTCCACTGTCACATCTGTGGGAAGAGCTTCCCGTTCCAGGCCATTCTTAACCAACACTTCCGCAAGAACCATCCAGGCTGTACTCCCCGGGAAGTGGCTCACAGCGCCTCCCCTGAGACCACCACAGCTTCGTCCTCCAGAGCGGGCCAGTACCACGACTCTTCCCCTGGACAGGACCACCACGATGGGGGCGGGACTGAAGGGCCCCAGGCCTCAGTATCCACCACAGGTCCAGACTGACCTCCACCAGGAAGAACTCCACCGGACTGAACTCCACCAGGAGGATCTCCACCACAATTACCTCCACCAGAATGACCTCCACCAGGAGGACCTCCACCAGATTGACTTCCACCAGGAAGAACTCCACCGGACTGAACTCCACCAGGAGGACCTCCATCAGACAATACCTCCACCAGACTGACCTCCAGCAGACGAGACCTCCACCAAGGGCCTCACCTACTTCATGAACCATACTTCCTAAAGGACTGTAGTCAGGGGCAACAAACAGCCTCATCATGACCCTCCACAAACAGGGAATTTAATACATAAAACAGTTAGTGAGTACAGGAATAATAGTGAGTACAGGAATGTTTTTTTCTTTAAACCACATCTACCTTCACAATGAGCACTTTTCCATGGACACCCCTAAATACTGTGATTAATATGGTCTGTCGCAACAGTTGACAGATGCTGAGCTACCACAGTCAGATTCTAGATACTCAACTTCTGCTAACCGCTAACCCTTATATACATATAACTATTAATACTCTGCAAAGACTGTTGGAGTCAACTAGCCCAAACCTGACGAGTTAACAGCAGCAACACGCCTAACTTCGTGTGCTTGTTCTTTTCTGATGTAGTCATTTGGTGCCCCATCTATAGAAGACTCCTTTCACACGTTTTTGTACCAATCACAACACGGATTCGGCTCAAATAAACTAATTAGACTTCAGACGTTAGAATAATGTTAAGGTACCTTTTAATGGCTGTTGTAAGGTGGGCTTATAGTTTCGTTTAAGGTTTAAGAGATAAGTGAATTTTTTTTGCTTTCTCCAGCTACAATATAAAATATTTGAAGATACGCAGAAAACCTCAGTGAAGCTACAGCTTAGTAACCTCTTAGATGCAGAAAAGACCAGTCACAAAGCAGCACACCCTGCCTAGCTGGGGAACCAATCACAACACAGTACACACTGGCTAGGTTGAGAACAGAGCAATCACAACACCGTACACCCTGGCTACCTGGAGACCAGACCAGTGACATTTAATCTCTATGGAATGGACTATTTGGAGTATTTTGCATAAAGGACTTCTAGCCATGGGGAAGATGACATGGATGTAGCCATGGCAACTAGGAGGTCCAGCAGGTCATCCTCGGAACCACAGGAAAAGGGGTGTGGCCAAGTAGTAAGGATTTGCCCTGTACAGTGAGTGAAGGATTTGGCCTGTAATGTAGTCTTTTATGCAAGGGAAGTCAGAAATCACCTGGTTGGATGACACACCTGGTCACCTCACTAAAACACAAACTATCAGGTAGAGAGACGTCAACTCTCCTTTATGTAATGCTTGCTCCTTTTAGCATAATGATGCTACCTAGCACAAGGCTAACAGCTAACCTCAATAAGAAGCAGTGGACACCAAGACCTGAAGCCTGAGCTCTACCCGCCTCACTGCTGGACAGGACTGCAGACAGGAAATGGACATCATGTGCTCAGTCTGCGAAAAAGACCAAATCATTGGTAACTTTGGACATTGCATGTCCCCAACTTCAGAAGGAATATAGTAGTCAAAGCTAGCTCTAACAACTTCTTCATTAGGGTTGGGGTTTTCATTCGGGTCTTCATTGGTGTTTTTATGTTTAACAAGGATTCAGTTGTGCTGTAAAATGCCAAATGGTTATTGAGATAATTATGTTTATATTATTAATCATCAATTTCCGTTTGATTTGCTATGCAGTCAGTATGGATTACATTCTTTTTCAAAACTTTACTTCAATGTAAAGAAAAAAAGTGTGTGTGTGTGTGTATATATATATATACACACACACACACATACATAACAATTTCTTGCTTTTAATACCATATAACCTTGAACACAACAGGTCTACTTAAATATGAAATACAAATATTTACTTTCTGAAGAATATAGCATTATATATGTACAAATCTGAGATTTTCCGCAAGTGGTTCTTAAGACTTGTAGTGGCACCTTAGAGCTTCTGGGCTTAGGGTTAGCCTGGATTTAGGGATAACCTGGGCTTAGGGTGAGTCTGGGTTTAGGGTTAGACCTAAGTTTAGGGTTAGCACTAAATTGAGGGTCAGCTCTAAAGTTAGGGAAAGCCTTTTTGTTGGGCTAGGATTAGCCTGGGTTAGGGTTAGGGTTAGCTAACCCTAACCCTAACCATCATGCTCTTTCTTGTATCAATGGGATGTAGGGATGAGAGCTGGGATTCTTAATCATTAAGATAATGAGAAGACTTCCTTCACTATAACAGCTACATCACTCCTAGATCACCCCAACATCACTCTTACATCACTCCTAGATCACCTCTTCATTACTTCTACATCACTCCTAGATCACCCTTACATCACTACAGGATCACAAATACATCACTCCTTAATTACCCCTACATCACAACTAGATCACTCCTGCAGAAACAATGTTGGGGAAATAAAGCAAAACTTGACCAATAAAATTGATCTACTGTCATTTTGTTGAGTATAATCATCCTACTATCCAACACACACATCAAAACAGAATACATCATATGACCAGTCCATATATAACCGTCACCTGACCAGTACTGTCCATCTCTAACCATCACCTGACCAGTACTGTCCAACTGTAACTATCACCTTATCTATTACCATCACCTGACCAGTAACAGCATCTTCATTCTAACCTTCTATTGATAGTCATTGCAACTTTCTTCTTTGGACAAAGGACACATTTTATACCACAGGTTCCCTCTACCTCACTTTGTCTATTGGACTATTGGGTCAGTGAGGCTTTGGTCAAAAGGCCTTCTGGCAACACTACTCACTTCACAGCAGAGTGGGTTGGCCATCCTTAAAGGGACACATTCATGTTTCCTGTCATCCCCACATTCACACAAGTTGTTTATTTTTAAATTTATCATTGTGTCCAGAAATGGGACTACGAATACACAGATAATTTGGCACTATTATTGGGTTAGGGTTCGCGCCAAAAATAAAGGGGCATTTAGCAGACGCTTTTGTCCAAAGCGACCTACAATCAATACATTCGTGGGGTTCGACATGTGGACAGTTGGAGGAGGGGGGATCAAGGGGATTGAACTGCCGACCCTGTGGTTAGTGGACAACCCGCTCTATCCACCCGCTCTACCGACTGAGCTACTGCCGCCCCAGTGACGTGAATAATACTGAAAAATAGTGCAGAATAATCTGTTTTTTAGGCTAACGGCAATTTTGTTGTGTTGTTACTTTTTTTATGATTGTATGCTATCATGTCTCTGTTGCAAGAGGTGCCTAACCTCAATGTCCTGATGAATAAAGGATAAACACACACTGCAGCAAACCATTCACTGTCTATCTGCTGTTTATTTGAGCGTAGCATAATACAAGAGACACAAGATTTCCCACTGTGAAGATGTACTGCACACGTACAGTCAGCTGTGTATTAGCAGGGGTCGGCCACACGGCCCATGAACACCAGAGTGTTGATGCTTTTCTCCCGGATCAGCACCAGGAAGGGCCGGTCTGCTACGAACGTCTCCCGGTCCAGAATTAAGGAGCGGCCCACGGCTATCACCGCTGTGGCAGCTGCGGCCTCGCTGCCCTCCTCATTGACCTGTGGGTCCAACAGCCATCACTAACTGGTAGCTAACTAGCAGCTTACTGCGATGAGCAGATAACTACCAGCTAACACGTGACTTTCTAGCACTAAATGGCAGCTAGCCAGTGGCTAAGTAGCAGATAACTGGCAACTTACTAGCATCTAACATAACTAGCAGATAACTACCAGCTCACTGGCGGATAACTAGCAGTTAACTGGTGGCTAACTAGCAGCTTAATGCATGATCATGTATTACTGGCCATGTATTTATAAGTCACTTTGAAATCAAGTGGACTATGTCTGCCTTGTATTTGTATTATTAAATCCTTTCTTACCTCCAGGAAGGCCTTGTGGAAGGCATTTGAGATGTACAGCTCAGCTTCCTCCTCAAGTATACCTGAAGGAAAGATATACAACTCTCAGATATTCACCTACAAACATGGCTGATGGAGGTGCAGTTCAGGGGGTGTAGTTTTAGGGCTGTATTACAGGTGTACTTCATCAGGTATAGTTACCTGGTAAACTGGCCTTAGTAGTGAACAGGTCAGTCAGACCCATGGCCTGCAGCTTCTCCTTCAAACTGAATCCATCCTCCACACGGAAGCGAGGGATCTGGATGGATACAGTGGTCTCCTGCAGCCTATCCAGCCACCCGGTGAGCTTCTGGAGGTCCAGAGTCTCCTCCACCTAAAGGTAAGTGGAGACAGCAAACAATGTACTACCCCCTCAACAAAAGGTGTCTTTATTATTGTATTCAAACAGATTAGTTGGTCTAATTAGTCTAAGCATAAACCAATGCCAATCCCTGACACCCATTGGAGAACACTGCAGGTGTTCTCCAATGGGTACAGCATGTTATTCATGGTGTGACTGGGATGGCTACACCAAACCACCTTAAACCATGAATCTGCATCTGAAACAGCTGCATACTTTAATGATGGGAGGTTTATGGTGGAAGTTGGAGTCAGTTTGGTGGACCAGTTACCTGGGCAAGGGGTGTGTCTCTTGTGGGCAGGATGATGACCATGGTGATGTCATCGCCACGGTACGGTAGCTCCAGGACTTTAACATGGTCGTCCGGGAAGTGGGCGTACTGAAACTTAGTTTCTTTGAACATCATGGAGACCATGCAGAATCGGCTCTTGCTGACGGTGAAGTTATGCTTGTAGACGTTAAGTTTGTCAAACTTACTCTTCCACTGACCCTGCAAAGGACGCCATCAGATGACATCACAGAAAGGGAAGCAGGAGAGATATCCGTAACGTTTCTGGTGGCAGTCCTAATCTAATGTCTACTGCAGGGATAATGATCATTCCATAATTCTGACCTTGAAGTAGATGGTGTTGACCAGAACCAGGATAGTGTTGGAGTCCAGAACCCCCTCCGGCAGAACGTCCTGGATCTTGTCCTCTGTCTGGTCGGAGATCCAGTTGTTGATCGTGTTCCGGGCAACTTCTGGGTGCTCCTGCAACACACAGACTGCGGTTCTTCTACAGATCTCTGTAGGCCATTAATCTCATTGGTGTAAAAAGGTTACCTTAAAGTTGAGGGGCAACAGTTTGGCTCCATACACCATCTGGCTGATGTTCTGGTAAGTCTGGTTGAATGCCAGGGATTGCTCTCCAAAGAGCCTGTTTGCAGACACCAGCTCTGTGCTCTCGTCCTTCTTACGATACAAACGACAGTTGAGCTTGGCGAAGAAGAAATGCACCTGGTCCGAAGTTTTCTCCTTAATGTTGCTGAAGCCAAACACCTAGGAGTGAGAGCTGAGGTTACCGTGGTTACCAGCACTGCCCGTATCAAACCAACCGTGGTGCTGATGCTTACATCCATGATCTGCCTCAGAGTTTCGTTGCAGGCTCCAAGTTTGGTCATGGCGAAGGCTGTGGAGATGCTAATAGGAGACATGAAGATGTTGGCATCGCTAGCCTTGCTCTGGGCCAGCTGCTTATAGAGGGACATGGCGAAGTATCCATTGGCCTTCGACAGCTCCCAGACTCGCGGGTTGGTGGACTCCGGGATATTCTCGGGCTCTTGGATGGGCTCTTCATCGGGGGTGGGGTCACGGTGTACACAGCGGGGCTCTAAGGGGAGGTCTCTGGGCTTGGCGGTGCATATGTCAACAGTCTGGGAGGTTGCCAGTAGGGGCAGCAGCACCAGCAACACCCAGCCATCCATTACTCTGCAAGACATCAGTCCTTTAACAACTAACGCTGGCAGCTACCATCGTATCCAAAGACATGAAGATGAATCAAGTCTTTAACTAACCCTAATCAAATCACGTCAATACAATAAACACACTATGGACATGCCAAGCAGCACCCCTACAGACATGTTAATACACCAAAAGGAACACTAAGGACATGTCAATAACAGCAACACGATTGACATGTTAATACACTAAAAGGAACACTATGGACATGTATATAAACTAAAATTAACACTATGGACATGTTAATACACTATATACTGCTTATGCAAAATTCCTTTATTTTGTTTATTGCTTTTTAATTATCCCCTGAACAAACTTTAGGTCTAGATGATATTCAGTAATGTGTTCTGGTTCTGTGTGGCCTGAGAAGGACGGATTCCGACACAAGCTTTCAGAACAAAAAGCTTTTCGATAAAGTACAATTCAAAGTTTTAATTTGACCTAGTTAGCTTTGTACTGTCATTCTATAGCAACTAGCAAAACACATTATGATGTTACGATAAACAGTTCATATCCAACACAAGTACAATACCAAGCAGAAAGGTTTAGCATTGATATTTAAGAGAAAAGCAGCAGCCGTTACCTGAACATAGTTGTCTGTAGCTGCAGGAGAAGCTTGTGGGTCATTGTACCGTGTGCTGTTAGCACAGAAAGACCTTTGATGTATTGATCTGTGCTTCAGTCCTCCAAGGCAAGTACATCTCATTTTGTTTTGGAGTGTTTTAGCAGTGTGGACATGCTTAGCGTGTGTACATGGACATCCTTGATACAATTTCATCCAGTCCATCATAGATTAAAAATAATTTATTTCGAAAACCAAATATACATTTCCCATTCATAAAGACCAAATGTAATGGTTTTATCTATAAATAAAACATTAACTCTACCAAAGGATCTGGAGTCTGGAGACCCTGACCCATTGCTAAACCAAAAGTTAACAGAACCAAGGAGCTGGCCTAAAAACATCCCAGTCTACGCGGGTAGACTAGTTGGATAAAGACCAGAGTAGTTGGGTTGGGTTAGTTAAAGCTGAGACTAGTTGAGCTAGAAGAGTTTGGGCAGCTGTCTGAGTCTGCTAACATCCAGAAAGTTTCCAACAGAGCCAGCAGCCAAGGAGGCCCTCTGGACAGGCTCGTTCTCCTTGTCCTGGTCCTGGTTCCTGCTGGACTGGGCCAGAAGAAGAAGCTTGGGCTGCAGGTCCCGGATCAGCTGGCTCTGGGGGAGACTGGAGTCTGCACGAAGAATGCTACAGGGGAGGCCCACCTCCTCCTCATCCTCTTCCTCCTCCTGCTCCTGCTCCTCCTCCATAAGGCCATACCTCCTCATGTAGCCCCGGGTAGCCAGAGACATATTGGGGACGCTCCTTTGAGGAGAGCCCAGGGCAGCCTCACCCCTCCGGCCTCCCGCAGACAGTCTGGATAGCTGGCCATCACTGAGGTATCGCAGGGCGATGGCGTTGGCCTCCAGGCTGAGGTCTACAGACCCCCCGGGCCGCAGGGGGTCTCTGGGGGTCTGGTCCAGGCTGAGGTCTATATACCCCCCAGGCCGCAGGGGGTTTCTGAAGGTCTGGTCCAGGCTGAGGTCTATTGACCTCCCAGGCCGCAAGGGGTCTCCGGGGGTCTGGGCCTGGCTGAGGACTCCAGGCCGCAGGAGGTCTCTGGGGGTCTGGGCTGGGCTGAGGTCTCCAGGCCGCAGGAGGTCTCTGGGGGTCTGGGCCGGGCTGAGGTCTCCAGGCCGCACGAGGTCTCTGGGGGTCTGGGCCGGGCTGGGGAGCAAGGCAGGGTTGATGCAGTCGAGAATACTGCAACACATACATGACAGGTCAACCACTGCAGCCATAGAACGACATTTCAGTGGTTTAAAATGAAGACATTTGTCCTGATGTACAGACTGATTTACAGTACGCAGGCGAGTAGGTAGGGGCTCTGTAGGATACCTGGCTTCTTGGTCGGTGGCAAGGTTGGGTCGGGGGTCTAGATTGACCACCAGCTGCTCCTCATCTCCCTCAGACACTTCCTGCTTCCTGTAGGAGTGAGCACGGTCGCAACAAGATGATGAGGAGGAGGATGAGGAGGAAGGGGTCTGCTGGTCACTCAGCGAGGCTTGAAGCCGACTGCTCACCTGCAGCTGGGATTGGAGGGTGGGGTTAGAGAGTTCTACAGCAGGGTGGGGTTAGACAGTCCCACCTGCAGGGTGGGGTTAGACAGTCCTACCTGCAGGGTGGGGAGCACGTGCTGATGGTCTGGTTGGGTGGCACTGGTATTAAATAGCATGCTGCTGCTCTTTCCAAGGACGGCGTTCTCATCTCCACTAGCGCCTCGGAGCTCCTGAGTGCTAAATACAAAGCTGGTGTTAGCAACAGGCAGCTTAACCTCCTACCCCACTGTAAGCATCAGTACTGCTCATGCTGATATGCTAACCTGGTGTTAGTAGAAGGGGAAGGCTGGTCCTCTCTGTGTCGTCCCAGCATGAGGGGGGGGCCCAGTGTAGAACCCCAGAACAGACTGGCACCTGGACACAAACATATTTGGAGCTGAGAGGGCTAAGGGTTATGAGAGGTAGCGGTTATGAGGTGAGAAGGGTTAAGGCGAGTGTTAAGGAGAGGTTATGGGTTAAGGAGAGTGTCAAGGAGAGTTTATGGGTTAAGGAGAGGTTAATGAGAGTGTTAAAGGTTAACCACTTCATCGCTAGACATACATATATACAACATAATCAAAGTAAAGAGTATGTCCCATAAATGTAATCTTGGTTCCAAATTAAAAATAGCACCTGTGAGAAGGTTGTGCAAGTAATCAACATGGACGCTACTGGGTCAGAGTGAAGAAAGCTACAACACAGCATAAGTAGATTTAATTTCCTTGTGAAATCAGTGAGTCATGTTGTAGAGTGAAAACCATCTCGTCATTATCAACTGGCAGTCCTACAGAACAATAGGGCCTGGATCAACTTCTGATGGGTACCCTCTGTAGAGTAACCAATCACATTCAGGTATATAATGGCGGGCTCCGCCCACTCTGTCCCAGGCTGCATCTCTGCTCTCAGCAGCAGGGAAGTACTGCACCAGAGTGCAGTAAAAGTACTCGCACTACTAATTGGTAGTTTATAGTGGTTTATATAGTGCGCATGCAAGTCATTATTGACAGTGATATGCCGCCATATTGGCACTACCTGTTTCCACGGCAACACTGGCAGTCGCGGGAGGCCGTGTGGCGGAGAGGCACAGAGGGCCGTCCTCCGGCCTGCATGGCGTCAGACCGTCTGTCTGACCACTGGCCTGGGGTCGGACCTGGGTGTCCAACAACATCTGGATCTACAAAGACATGCCAAAACATCAGCTTTCACAACCTCTGAGGTGCCCCAGCACCCTGCAGGTACCCCAGCACCCTGTAGGCACCTGAGCCTGGAGCAGCCGAAGCTGGTGTTCTTGGGCCATCAGTATCTGGTAGGCGTCAGAGGGAGGGGCTCCGGCCCATCCCTCCCCCCAT
>OMKQ01092725.1:0-10009 GCA_900302335.1 Phycis phycis
CTACTACTGTAAATAGTTCGTAAATAAGGTACATTTTAATTAGAATGCCAACCTTAATCATTACGTGCAGATATTTTATAATTGGAAAATGCAATAAAAAAAAATAGGCCATGTTTAGAGGGTTTGTTTGGGATTGTTAAGTGGGCCACTCCAATTGTTTAGGTGGGCCGGATGTGGCCCGCGGGCCGTAGCTTGGGGACCTCTGCCGTAGAGTAATGAAGGAAAACACTGGGTTGTGATGATCAGGCGATTAATCATCAGGCTCTGCGTGAATACTCTCATCGGGCCTATCAGACTCACCAGACTCATTTCATATTAGAATTTGGAATAACATTATGAACTCTTAGAGTTTATAATAAAGTATTTATCTTTGAGAAATACTTAATGTAAAGCTTTTACATTGGCAAATGGGTGTGGCTGGTTGGGTTTTCTCCTCTTTTTTTCACTTTCTCTCCAAACATGTGCACAGCCCTTTGTACATGTTAATTCTCTGGTTATTAGCGTCGCGCCAGGCAGCGTTAGCTGGCCCTGCTGGGAGGGGCGCATTGGAGGTCTTGGCCTTTTCCGTGATCACTCTCTTGTTCACCTCATTACGTTGCCACCTCCAACTCAATTACACACACCATTTCACACTTAATCAGTCAGCCATTGCCTCCCTATCTCTCTCTCCCTCTCTCTCTCTCTCTCTCTCTCTCTCTCTCTCTCTCTCTCCCTCTCTCTCTGTCTACCAGGGTCCCTGTGTTACACTCACCTCTATTTATGCTCACCTCATTTAGAATGCATTGGGTGGCAAGCTTGGCAGATCATTTGATATAATCATTTATCTTGTACAATGTGTTGTACCATTGCACTGATACTACATATTTGTGTGATTTACTGTGGTAGAAAGTAGTAGTCCACTTCAGACAGACAGACAGACAGAAATACTTTAATAATCCCAGAGGGAAATTGTTTTAGTTACAAATACTCCAGTGGGAATGGTAAGATGGTAAAAGGAAAGAACTTCACTTGAAATGCTGATAACATTTGCCATAGAATTATAACAACATGACCTGTTCTTGTATCTGAGATGTAGTCGATGTGTGCTGAACATCGGTTGACCTCCCATCTAGTGTTTGTCAATATTGCGTAACTTTGCCAATGATTATTTGATGTGAGGATCGACAGGCGGGTCAGCTGGAGGGTGGCTGGTTAGGAACCTCAGCCCCTCTGGGACGCACACACAACTTTACCCCTAACTGGTCCAGACAAGCAACAAGTCTTGCATGGCTGAAACTCTCCCCAGTGTGTGGATTGTGTCTGAATGAGTGAATCCATTCACTGTAAAGTGCTTTGAGTGGCCTTAGTATGAATAGCGCGATGCAAATGCACCCCATTAGTATTTATGACTCCGCCTGCGATGGACCTCACATAATGCCGTTTGTACTCTCCATTACATCCTAATTGGGGAGAAAATGCAGTTAATTCTGTCAATACTTCCATTATTAACGGTGGGTCCTTCCAGTTATTTGCCCACAAATAACAGTTAGCCCTTTTCTGCTCGCGATGACTCAGTTTGATTGCTGTGTTATCTCCATATGAGGGTTTGGCTTTATTTTGAGAAGACAACACTTGACAGAAAACAGAACAACAGAACTCAATATAATGATGCTTCCGGTAAAAGCCCCCCATAGTCATGAACTGGTCAATTGTGTGTGGCGTGGGCATGCTGCACACACACACACACACACACACACACACACACACTCACACATACAGATGTTGACCAAGCCCATTAAGTAAATGGACCTATAATTGATTTCAATCAATAACCTTTCCTCTGTAAGGGTGTGCAGCCAACGATCGGATCAGTAGTTGAAAGAGAGGGGCCTGAATGAACCGCGCTGTGTGTGTGTGTGTAAGCCTTTTCAGAAACAAGCACCATTGCGGAAAGTGCTTAAGAGGATAATCCTTGAATCCAGCTATTTAGTGAGATTGCGTTATGTTCCTTGAGATATAGGGATCCTATATACAGACACACATCAGGCCAGTCCCCGGCCCTGTATAGCTGCCTATGTTCATGTGTTTCTCTCTCTCTCTCTCTCTCTCGACTGTTGTGTTGTATTGTGAAGTGGCTCAGAGCGCCGGTGCAGAGTTCATTTGGTCACTATGTGCTGTCACACCTTCAAACATATTGTCTGGCGAAAAAAACAATTCTGGTTCGATTTGTTTTCTTTGTTGTTTTTACCTCAAACACCTCAAGACACGAAGAGGAGATGCTGCTATCACACAGACATGTCTGGCCTTATGGTGTTTGTGTAGGTCTACTTGTTTTCCCATGTCTGTTCTTAGGAGTGGCAATCTCAAAGAGCTCCCTTTCTCTTTGGCTAAAAAACCCACCATACGCCGTTACACACATAGGCCGGTTGAAGTGCGAGGCTGTTGCGGTAGCTCTGCCCAGAGAGGGTACCCTCTCTGGTACCCTCTCTGGTGCCTTCTCTGGTACCCTCTCTGGTGCCCTCTCTGGCAGGACAGTCAGTGCTGCACTATCGAAAACACCTCACTAACTGTGTGTGTCACTTGTCATTTCAATGCATGGCGGAAATGTCGCAACCGACAACCAGTTAGCATAGCATTCCCAATATTTGCAATACAAATGCAAGGCTTGGATCAGTAAGCCATAGGCTGAACCACCATTGTGCTACCTCATTGGGTTCTGTTTTGGGATGCGTGAAGGCAAATCTTAAGTGTGAATACAAGACACGTGAGATGATGGCGTGTGGTAAAATATTCATTTGCTGTAAGTATTTCAAATGGCGTTACCAGTCCTATCAGGTTACATCCGCTGCTGTGTCCACGGAATCCATGGAATCACCAGCTGTGGACTCCTACTTTACAGCCCCCATCAGAACGGTGCAATCCTCTTTTTTTGTTCTTGGTAAACGTGTTGATATGTAAAAAGTAAAATTCAAACACTTCTTGTTTTAACTGACTGCTATAACCTGCTATGACCATAAAGGGTCATTTTGTGAACCTTCTTACTTGAAGTGAAGCGAAACGAACTGGCGACTGTGTTTTGGGAGTTATTTTAAACTTTTTAAAATTCAGTTTTCGGTCAGAAGGATGCCAAACTCTTGGCTTTTCAGGTAACAAACAAACCAACCGACAAATAGCTAGCCCAGAAGGGTCTGTCTGTGGCAATGTCACTCTGTCATCTGACAACAACTTAGCCTTGAGTTCTGGGGGCCAGCAGGCTGACCCCCGAGGTTGCAGTGTCTAGGCCCTGCGCCCAAAAAACACACAAATGCCACTTTCATAATCTGGCTGCCAATTCTCATCATACTCACCTCTGTGCCACTTCTAGCATTGGCAACACAGCCATTGTCCATGCCCCCGTTAGGCACACATGAATGCACGCACGCACACACACACACACACACACACACACACACACACACACACACACACACACACACGCACACACACTGTTTTGACAGCTCTTTCGGCCCGGCTTGACGTTGACGAGACAGGCTTGCACTGTCGCAGTTCATAGGAATTACGGGGCTCAAACGTTCTTGTCACTTGTCTCCAGCCATTCCAGGTGTCTCTCTGGAAGAGACACCTGGAGCATTAGAGGTGCACATGAGGAAGATATTTCAGGAGCAGAATGACAGAGAAAGAACATTAGTTTTTTTTTTTTCCTGACCACAGACTATTGTTCCTCTTGGCTGCATTTTGTGTGTTTGTGTGTATGTGTCTGTGATGTGTGTCACTGTCTCTGTGACACATTACATCTGTATGTTTGAGGAATATAGAGAATATGAAATAGGGAAATAGGGACACAAAATACCTGCGTTTTGGTACACAACAGTAGATCACCACAGACTTTAATTTCGGGTATCAAAGGTCCCTGTTACTCCCCTGGCCTCTCGTCACCCGTCACCCCTCGCCCCACCGCGTGTCACCCTGCACCCAGTACTGTGGAACGCTTTGCCACCTGTCTGGGACCCTGGGCACAGATCCCATCAGGAAGGTCACAACCTCCGCTAAGAGGGGAGCAGACACTCATTAGGCCACCGCCGTGCCATTGGCCGGGGCTGTCCCCACACATACAGCCCCCTATATCCCCTCCTCTCCCCACAAACACACAGCGCACACACAGACACACTACATAGCATCTATTGTAACGTGTGCGCGTATGGGTGCACAGGCTTTCTCTACGCATCCCAGCAGACCCTGTTTTAATTAATATCCTGTGTGGTGCTGTGATAATGACAATCCACACCATAGTAAGATGCATGCTGAGCAAGTACACAGACGCACACCCCTACACATGCGCATGCAAGCACATGCACACACGCACACACACACACACACACACACACACACACAAAGCACACTTTACCCATACATTGGAAATAAAACTTTGTTTGCTCTCTACAAAACTGTGTACTCAGCATTTGCAGCATATGCAGAATATGTGCATAGTAAAATGGGCACATACTCTGTACTATAGAAGCCTGTATAATCTGTTCGCTGTGGCCAGGGGCATCATGTCACGGAATCATTTATTTTGTGTTCATTGGTCACTTGCAACTGAGAATATCATGAATTACATTTACCATTCACACGCTGCCCTCAGTGGTTAGTGGTCAAAGATTAGGTTTTGTTGGCTATGCCCAGCAATAGCGCCCACAACAGATCCTTACTATGGTGTGGACTCATATGGCATGGCCAAACCAAAGTTAGAACTGGAATCACCATGAGCCAAAAGTCAAAGCAGCAGCAGTAGTTTATTTGTCGCTTCCTCTTTGAGTTGAGTTTGTAGCCTCTTCTTTAAGTTTAGTTTGTAGCCGCTTCTTTAAGTTGAGTTTGTAGCCTCTTCTTTAAATTTAGTTTGTAGCCTCTTCTTTAACTTTAGTTTGTAGCCGTTTGCTTGTAGCAGAGTGTAGGATGTCTAGGTTCTCCTGGGACAATGGAGATGAAAGCTTTAAGCGTAGATCGGAAGTGGGGAGCACAGCAATATGCTGAGCGAGACGAGGATAAGGTTGTCCCAGGTGCCAGCATAATATTGGGTTTATATTCAATGCACATTCTAAGCAGAGCATCTTGTGCGCAATTTGTTTTACTCTAGATACAATTTGAGTAGATGCGTTAAACTGTAAACGTATGGCATCATATTGACTCCAGGGATCCCATGAAGGAATTTAATCGTACAACGTTCTGTACAATGGGGCAAATCTGTATCATACTTCACACTTGCTTGTCATTGCAATGCTGCTACTGTAATGAAAGGGCCTGAGTACATAGGTTGCAGGTAGATTTGGTTTTCACCAGCCACTTTGGCACCTGGACAGATACCTCAGTGTTGCACTGGTTTGCTGCGTGTGTGTTGTCTAAGGGAGATAGGACTGAGGTTGCGTAACCATTCCATTAGGAACTGCTTAGAACTGCCATGTGCCTGATAACTAGTTAATGGATGTAGTGGTCAGGCACTGTAACATCCCACCACCCTCATGGGTTTCTACTCTGCTGGTGACCTTTGACCTCAGGCTATAACCCGGATGCCTGGTCCGCAGATGACACACTTCCAGTGATCCCAAGACGCCCCGTGCTTTTCTTATCCTCTGTTCTTTCACTTTCTGTTGTCTGACTCTCTTTTCAGTCCATTTATCTCATTATGTCCCGGCTATCTCCAGTGGCATTGAAAATGAAGTGTTAATCTCTCTTCTCATCAATCTCGCTCGCCCAGAAGTGCCCGAGTCTCCGCCCGCATCGCAAAATGATGACTGGCACTTTTACTTGTTTAGAGAAATAAGTGCAGGAGGCTAAATTGAATTTTAATGGATCACACATACCCCCACTGAAAGGTGCAATCCATTACTGAATGATTGTAATGTTATTTGTTGCCAGTGTTGATTTATGGTATGTATAGTTGGATGGGCCAAAGGTGTGTACATTGGGGAAGGAAGCGGCATGGTGGGTTGATGAGGTTTTAAGTACAGTGGGCAGAGCAAGGCTCTCCCTCTCTTTATTCTCCTCCGAAACAGACGCAGGCCTGTGCAATCTCCAGGGGTCAAGAATGCAGTCGGTGGACGGCGGTGTATGCCCAGGGTTAAAGGAGTCTTCTCGAAGCCTTGAGAACCACCAATTAAAAGCTGTAACACCATTCCACTGAGTTGGTGTGGTGCTGCTTCAGATACAATCAATAATTATGTTTTGAATAAATTATCAAATACAGTCTTAGATAATCATCAATTATAGTCTGTTAATACTGGTTTTACTTGACGAGAAAAAGCCAAGCCAGTCAATTCACTCATATATATATATATATATAGTTTATTCTAAGTGTCTTGAAAACATCCTGCCTCCATCTTGAAGAGCACTCTAAGCCACTTACAAAATGTTCTGATTTGGTGGCTTACAGCTAAACCACACACACATGACAAAGCGACTCCCAGTGACAGAGCTGCAGTATCTGGGAAGAGTTGTCAAACGAGGAAAAACAGAAGACAACTATGGACTTCAGTCTAATTACTCTGCCTGGAGACCGTCCAGCTTTAAACTTATTCTGCCCTTCTTATGGCCGACGGCTGTGATTCTGTATTGGAAATAGGCACCGCTTCTGCTAATCTGGAAACGGACAGCTGCTGCGTGAGGCAAAAAGAAAGCCAAGACAAAATCAATTAGATGACACTCAGTGCACAGCGTTGTTCACGTGGGTCTCTGATGTGTTTAGATGGCTGCTGGATTCAATTGTCTTACTGTCTTCGCTGGGGCTCAGGTTTGCCACTGTGTAGCCATTTCCTCTCTGAGGACAAACCATCTGCCTGCTGATAAAATATTAAGTCTGTCTAGTGGGGATACACCCAGGGATGGACTTATCCAGATTGTCTAGACGGAGAATGTTCTCCACACTAGTCATTTTAAATCAAGCATATGCAGACACGGCTCTCAAGAGCTGGAGACCGCAGCACACCACTGGGCATAGCCTTTTGTGGGACGCTTTATTGCATTAACTTTGAACTTTTTGTGTGTGTGTGTACTATTTTGACATTTGGGTCTTTTTTTTGTGTTTCATACCTTTTGTCGTATTTTCTGCAGAATGCAATGGTAGAATCTGGTACAATTTGTATCTCTCTCTTGCCAACCCGGTGCCACTTTGTTGAGAGCCCTCATTGAAGTCTGCTCTCCTCTCGCTAACAGGTTACACAAGCATTTCACTTCCCAGCTCCCATGTCTGCTGCACTTCCAGCCTTAAGAGTTATCCAGGCACTTAGGGGGCAGGGTTTTGGAAGGAGATGCATCCAAGTGCTGGAGGCTATAGCGTGTTGTCCCCAGAGAGGCTTCGCTAGGAACCAGAAATCGATGCCGGCAGCTTATAGGCCATTTGAGGGGCTAACTCTACCCTCTCATTCATCACCTCACAATATGGCACCTTGCCCTAAAACAAATGCTCAGAGGGACCCCTCAGCACAGCTGTGGTGACATGTGTGCATGGAGTAAAAGGCTATGTCTGTGATGGGGAAGGAGCGTGTTTTTTTCTTGTCAGCTGGTTTGTCATGTATGATTCCGACCTGATTCAAACTTCCTGTTTTGGATCTTCCATAACCAAAATCACTTTTGGTTATGGAGGAATTGCCAACTAGTGCGTTGAATCATCCTTTTTAGTGTCCTTGTGAATACAGTCACACATACACGATGGAGATAACACATACTCAGAAACACACAGGCTACACATATACACTCAAACAATGTGTATCCGTGCACACATAAGCATACATACACTGGCGTACACTGCCGGCAGGGAACTTTGGAAGTTGCTATGTGGTAAAGAGACTGTAGAAAAATCCTACAAACTAAACCCTAATACTGTGATACATCAGGAGCTGGGTAATAAGGGATTAAAGTTATTGCATAAGAGTTGGTCTGTCTAAAGTGCAATATGTGTTATTGCAGCCTGTATGAGCCAGGGTCAACTGTCAGGGGGTTAATGTACCTGGTAATGATTTCACCTTTAGCTACGGTGGTGAAATTAGCTCTCCAAGAGCAGATCTGCCAATTGGATATGAAGGCTAATAAAAGAGCATTGTGGGAAATGTGGGGTTTCATTGAAAGTGCCTTATGAGTTTGAAGATGATGAGATATTTGACATCTACTACGGGAATCAAGTCATTAGATGTGGCCTTTCTCATTTGAATTGGAGTTTGGATGGAATTTGAATGGATTCAAAAACTTGTTTTTTTACATTTCCTCTTATCTTTCCCATTTTCCACATCACTTTTAGAATAGTTTAATTCTAAAACATAATAAAAAAATAAATAAAAATAAACAGTAAAAAATGCTTAAAATTGATTTTTCAGGTTCTCACACATTGCGAGACGCAATGCAAGGCTACACGTACAACAGCATTTGTTGATAATTTTAAGAATGAGAAGGTTTTCTCTTTGCTAAAGGGGATTATATTGTTTCTTTATTTATGGCCATGGAGCAAAAAAAATCAAATCCAGAACAAGAACAAGACGAGTGGAGAGCACAGCAGCAGGGGAGGTCTGAACCAAGCAAGGTCAGAGAGATTTAAGGCTGTGAAAATGAAATGTTTTCATTTTTCCAGCCAGGATCAGCATTGTGTCTGTCTCTTCGTTTGTGTAACACCCTCTCTCACACACACACACACACACACACACACACACACACACACACACACACACACAAAAGACAACAGCTACATGTCACAGATGTAAACATTAACACAAATCAACAGTCAACATGGTAGTTGTTGTTTTCCTTCTATTGTTTACATAACGCAGTTGAATCATGTTATTCATACCTTTCAATCGCCGGCCATATTCCCCCTCTATAACCAATCTCCTGGTTGGTGAACCTCAGATACATCTACAGCCTTGCTGTAATAACAAACTCTGACAAAGGATTGCCAAAGATTCTCTTTTTTCCACACTGTATGGTTTCACTTAGATTGTACATTGTTAGAGTGTACACTCGTGGATGTACACTGTTGCAGTGTACAGTGTTTTTACAGTGGTGCAGATACTTGGCAGGCCGGGGAAATGATGGCTAAATGCTTAACAAATATAGCACAAAAGGACTTTAGTTGAACTAAAATAACTCCACACAGCGCTTATCAAATTGGTGAGGTTGAATAGTTTGTTCAACTCTTTGCATATTTTTGTGTGCATCTTTGACATCTTTTTGTCTTCTTCCCCTTTTCAATACTCCCTCTTCCTGGTCTTTACTCTACACTCGTTTGCGATGTGTTGGCCGCAGATGCGTTTGACCAGCTCCAGCTCATGGTAGCGTGGGAGGTGGAGCAGTCTTTTGACTCGCGCTCCTTAGCAGAAATAGATATGTGTGCGGAGGCCCATATATAATTGCACCACGCTGTTTGAAGAATCAACGCCTTGGCCTTTTGTTCCCTCTGTGAAATGGAATGACCACAGGGGAGGTTCCCGCATGCTGTCGGTGTTTTTTTGGCCGGTATCATCGCGTCCGCTGAATCCACGTCGGCCCTCGCTCGTCCTTCACAATGGTGTCAGGGGTGTTATCCCTGATTCCACTCTGTATCTATAAAAACGTACATCGATTTGTATCTGTTTGTACTGGCGTGGTATGCGGGCGAGGTGCCTCGTACTGTGATCCCGTTGCATACAAGTTTTCCTAGTTGACTTTCTCTTTCACTTCACCTTGTTTTACGCTTCACTTGACCGCCCCGATGAGATGAAGGCTTTGGCGTGCGCTGGGGATGAGGCCAGCGTGACACGTGGCAAAGGTGTGGAGTCAGGCTCAACGCGGGAGACTTCGTGAGCGCAGACGTGTCTCGTCCTTTTGTGTTTTGGCTCCGTGGATTTGGGTTTGTTGTAGCATAGACACGTTTTGAATGCGCTTCGCAAAAACGTTCTCTTATTGGTGTTTGTCAAATGGATGTTTAACAGATATGTCGATGGTTGCCCTGTATATGGGCATATTCTGGAGTATGGTGGCGTCAGGGTAATGGGCTGTGACAAGGACTTCA
>OMKQ01092731.1:0-12019 GCA_900302335.1 Phycis phycis
CCTATGGTACATAGGAGCAGTGGGCTGCTAGGTTCATTTGACCATCCTATGGTACATAGGAGCAGTGGGCTGCTAGGTTCATTTGACCATCCTATGGTACATAGGAGCAGTGGGCTGCCAGGTTAATTTGACCATCCTATGATACATAGGAGCAGTGGGCTGCTAGGTTCAGCGCCCGGGGAGCAAATTGGGGTTCAGTGTCTTGCTCAAGGACACTTCGGCATGCGGACAGTTGGAGGAGGGGAATCGAGGGGATCGAACCGCCGACCCTACGGTTGGTGGACGACCCGTTCTGTCCACCCACTCTAACCACTGAGCCACCGCCGCCCCTTACGGCATCAAACTGACTTGTTGATTGTATTGCTGACCCTAAATGGGGTGGAAGGTGGAAACCTGTGGAAAATTAAAGGAAATGAGATCCAATGGATTTGTAATTTGAACCTTGATGCAAAAGTTATTATTCCATTATTTCCTAAACAAGAAATGCATTCAACTTTTCACTGAGGTTTAAATGTGCCTTGTCTTTAAACCGTATTTGGTGAATCATCGAATTTCTTCACTATGACACTTTTGTTTTGGATATTTCTTTTTCTTCACAAGAGATTATTTTACACCATTGGCCAAACTGTTTCGAGATATTGATAAAATATACTAAGATATATAATATAAAATAATATAAAAACCTATCAATATGTTTTTATATAATATAAAGTACAGTGCAAATGAGGACAATACAATAAAACAAATACTTAGACTGTACAATATCCACATTCTGCAGTCATGTCCTTTGCAGTTAAAAATTACACGCCTAGGTTCAACTCTAATTTTGTGTGCGTGTGTGTGTGTGGATCACTCCTTATCCATCTGTGCACCATGTGGAGTCTGCTGCCATGAGACAAAGGGGGCCACAGTGTCAACCTCTGTTGGTCTAACAATGGACAGCCAAGTGAAGGGACAATGCACAAGGCGGTGGCCTGTAGGGGCTGGCATTGGTTTGCACCACTCACACATACATACAAGATGACTCACTGATTTAGTGTTTTTACCTAAATACAAACACCCCCACACAAACATAGGCTCCATGGACAGGTTGTGTTTGTTCATACATGACAATAAGAACCTACCTATCCCAAGTGACTAAATCTTCTTTATAAATAGAGGCCACATTGCACATGTTCATTCACATTTAATTTTGTCTTGCTATTTGCTATTCAAAGCAAAACCTCATGGTGTTGTTTTTTTGTGCTAATGCCTAATAATGAAAAAAAAAAAAACGGTCAGAAGGGTCCTAAACTTGGTTAAGAAACCTATGCTACATGTACAGTCACAGTACCGTGTTTTAAGATGTCCCTATATCTACCAATGTTACCTGAAATATGGCAATCTGTTTTTATATACATGGTTTGTTAATAGACTGTATCATATGACTTGACATATGAGAAATTACCCATTAATTACAAGAAGAAACAATGTTGCCCATTGACTATGTGTATGATAACCACCAGGCTCCTCACTTAACTAAGACATCAATTAGGGATTAACAACAATAACTGCTTGATATTGATAAGATTGCAAAACATCGTAACATTGTTGTGAGAAAACCCTGTTCAGTGATAAGTGCAGGTGCATGAAGAAAGATTTGTTGGTGGGGCTTGTGCTCTTCCATTCTTTCCATTGCAGGTATGACTCAAAGACAAGTCAAAAACGGTGAACTGCAGTGGTAAGATTAAAACAAAGTCAAATACAGTATGTATAGTTTGTGATAAATTTATCAACACACACACACACACAAAGTTCATGAAAAACAAATTACCAAAGGCAGCCACATGACAAGGCACAAGAATACTGTGACTGTTGAGCCATTTGGGCCAAAATTCAAGTCAAAACATGAACAAAACAAAACAAGAACCACTCAATCATATATTTGTTTCTGTTGTTTGACCACTCCATTCATTTAAGTATTTTAATATTTTTCTCTTTTTCAACCAGAGGACAACAAGCAACCCTAAACCGCAGTATTAATGTTCTAAATGTTAAGTGTCTTCTTGGCTTTCCGGGCTGATTGCAGAGCACCAGTACAAAAGTTGGTGGCCCCACGGTGGCCCTGCAACCATATTAAGTTACTTGGTGCCGGCGGCTCTGACAATATTATGCATTATTAATCACTGAGGATAATGCTTACAGTGCTACACAGTGTTGAAAACATAAGCAACTTCCAAGGCCATACATTTAATTTCAAGTATTGACTTTTTTTTTTTTGTAAATAACTTTTGACTAAATGCTAAATGATAATGTTCCAATTCTAATGTTACAAGAGGATCTAACCATTCCCTAGTCTTTAAAACATGTCAAAGTCTTGTTCCCATTCTGAGAATATGTATGCCAGAAGCATTCCTTAAGGTTGAGGGAAAAACAAATCTCCTAAAGGCGAACAGAACATTGACAACATATTCCCAACATAATAAGTTATGGTGTTAAAGTTCGGAACTGAAAATATAGAATATTGCTTATTTACAGTCATACTAACATGACATGCACTTTTTTTTTGGTGTTATGGTACTGACGAAGAAATATTGATTGATTATTGATAATGATTGAGATTATTGAGAATCTCTGCATTACACAAAATAACAATTCAGAGGATTTGGATTCAGAAGTCCTTCTGGAGTGCTGCAGGATCCATACCAAATCACAGATCAATTACTTTGTTGAAAAAAAGTTAAAAGGAAGTTGCATCTGTCCTTCAGGCTGGTATTACATTCTCTTCTTTTGTACAGCATGTTCACCGTGCCAGTTGTGATGGGGGAATAAGAAGGAATGACGAAAGAGACAGACAAAAGTAAGACAGAAGTAAAGACAGTAAAGTAAAAGGAGACGGGACAGAAGCAGAGAACATATTCATTCATCTGTTGCTGTAGTTGCCCTTTAGTTTGTCCGCAGCTGGTAATCTGCCAAGAAATGTAACAGAGAATTAACACACACACACACACACAAAGACACATGCACACAAAATCTTACCCTCGTCGCCCGACACATACCTTATCGCATCCAATATTTAGTGAATAAAAAGTTGAAGAGAGTTACTTAGTTACTGGGTCTGATTGGCTTTTGAACAATGTAAGGCTACCCTTATGTGGAAATCAATTACTGCCCAGCAAAGTAAAAGATTGATATTTGTTGTGGAATGCAAACTGAATATTTGGATGGTGTAACTGGATATTCTTATACCTTATACTCTTAGATAGATATATAAGGCAAGAGGTATAATAGTGTATAAGATTATAAGAGTATAATCTTATACACTATTATACCTCTTGCCATGAGAAATAAAAAAGATTGGTTTCACAATAATGTTGCAAAAAGGATTCTAGCCATATCATGTAAGGCTTAGATTGGGGCACAAAAAAAGGCAAAAATGTTGGTACCAATAGCCAACACTCAGTGAACCAGTTCCACCCTAGCTTTATTAGCACCTCAAATGTCTATGTGTATTATTAGCACCTCAAATGTCTATGTGTATGTTAACTTCTGCCTGGGGTCTTACAGGGTTTAGACTAACTGTCACTAACTGTCAAATACACTAAGCCCTGTGTGTGTGTGTGTGTGTGTGTGTGTGCATGAGAGAGAGAAAGAGAGAGAGAGAAACAAAAATGGAAACATGATCATTGTCATTTTCTCCTCTTTCCTCTATCCCCTCTGCCAACCCATGTGCTCTTACTGCTGTGACAAAAGAAACGGAGAAGGCCCATGACTTGCGAGCACCCTACTCTTTAATTCTCTGGATATTTGGGGGGTTATTTTGTAGTCTGTGATCCTTGTTCCATCTCTGCCAACGGCCACACTCTATGTCCTATGGGCATTTGCGCATACAAGAGCAACACAGGAGGCTCATATTCCAGGGCTGCGCAGCAGGTAGTGACAGCCACATGACACCCGAGAAAGGATTGGCATTACTCCAGCTGTGACGCTACATCATCGAGTTACACACTCTATTTAAAATTTTATATGCTTTTGCCACCAGATTCCCAAAACTCAGTGGTGGTGAAAGGAGTTGGCAGCAGTGGTAATTGCTGAGTAGAAATGTGACTACTGTGTATTACATTTTTCAACAAAAAGAACCTGTTGAAATGTCCCAGAGCCCTGCAGCGCCTACTGTCATGTTGAAGGCTATTGAAACCAACTACTTATTCATACAACAACTTTTAAATAATACATATCCACACTAGCCCCTCCCCTATCCCTGTCCTGCCCAGCAAAAGTAACGTATGCGCTAGTCTGGTCAATTGATATTAATTAATTTAAAACACTAAATTTGCATTTAAAATCATGTTAATAATTGTATTAAGTGAGGAGGATTCACAGCTTTGGCATTCTCTTGGTAGCTATGGTGGCTATTTAACACCACCTCGGAGCTGTGAATAAAATAAAAAGTTATAGTAAATTTCACACACATTGTTGCAAGTTCTCACCTCCACTCTGCGTGATGTAGCGTACCCATGGTAATGCCTGGTAACCGCTCTTCTCGATGATCTTCAAATAGCGAACCTATGAAAGACAGACACTTTTATGGAGGGCTTTTCATCGCTCACATTCTACTCACTGATACTAATCATAACCACTAACAGCACATCAGGAGTCATGAGTATTCTGTCTGCTTAATTCAATCATGAAAGGAAAATAATGCCGAGCAGCAAGATTCCGATTTTGATCTTTAAGTGAAATGTGTGAATACTTGATTCCTCCTGAATTGTAAGACGTTATTCTGAAGTCCAATCAATCTATTTTAGAAGATACTTTCATGGAAACTGAACATAATAATAATACTGTTCATTTCCTTTCAAAATGTGTCAGCAGTTGGCATTTGAATTTCTATCTAATATGGCAACGCATTTTAGCAAGGCATGGGCAACCACAAATGCAATGTGGGATTAAACATCAAAATTACTGTATTGGCAGACATAATAATGTTTGAAAGACAAAAAACTATAATAATTACAAAGTAGAGGGAACGCTGAATTAATATTGAAGCAGGTGGTAGCCTATATGGTTAAGGTCTATAATCATAGACCTATAATATTGTATGATTCGCCGTTCGAAAACTAAAAGCAGGAAAGTTTCACAGAAAGTTGGTATTGCGATATAACTGCACACCGCAATGTTACCAAAAGCAAATTACAATCACCTACCGCATTGCAGGTAAACATCGGCTTGAAGTGCCGACTGCTATCTTCATGAATGATCAATACATAACAGTACCTAACATAGTGGTAATTATAGATCTATGAATGCAGTTTACCACTATGGTTGCAGTAAAAGGACTGTGTGTGAGAAACATAAAAATGTATATAAAAAATGTATGCAACCTCAGCACAAGTGGCTGTCTACATTTTACACACTACCCTTTAATGCAATGAATATAAAATGTATTGGAATTGACTGACTGATTGCGAGGCTCACCTGAATCCCTGACACAGTGAAATAGGGGATCTCAAAGTTGACTGTGATTGGTCGCTTCCCCTCCAGCTCATCACTCTCCACACTGGGCAGCCCAAAGTGTGCCCGCATCATGTACTCCTTACCGCCCTACATCCACACTCACACAATCAGGCACACACATGCACACACACACACACACACACGTTTGTATGTGTTTGTTAAATTCTACGTAACACAACATTGGTGGCAAAAACAAAAAAGGTCAGGCATAATTTAAGTACATAAGTTGGTTCTTGATGGTTTTGTGGCCTTAACTTTTCAAGTTTTCGTCGAGTCAGTGGTTTGGACTGTTGCAATCAGTTGAGTCTCAGTTTATATGATATAGTTTGTGTAGAAAACTTGAAAAAGATTGCTATTGCTGTGCATCTGCAAAGTTATGAATTACATAACTGTTGTTGTTACATGCCTATACATAAACATTTACACTTAGGGCATTTAGCAGACGTCTTTGTCTAAAGCGACTAGAATAAGTGCATTTGTCGAAGGTGAAACACTTTGCTGTTACAGTAAGAAAGTCACCAGAACAAGTTTCAAGCATTCCTATTGCTAGGTTAACCATTGCTAGTATACAACATCTCTGGCCTATGATGCTAATTTCGAAGATACAAAACAATATACAAATATAAGAAAATGTATCTTGTTTGGGGTGGGAATTGGATTTCATTTAGCTAACAATGGACAGACTCAACGATGAAAATCGAATCGTGCTACAGGTGTGTTCCACGGGGGAGCGGATAACAATCCTGATTCTCAAAACTGAAACTCGTACAAATCATAACTGCCATCTGCCAATCAAAAATTTGTCTTTAGCTTTGACAAACATGGCGTCCATCCTAAAGAACTACCAACAACTATAGACAAAGTCAGAAAGACACTGTGAAAATGGATTATAGATATTACAGTGGGAGTTGGACCCCTCCAGTTCTGTTGTGATTACTGTTGCAATACTGTTTGTACACAGACAAAAAATACATACGTAAATCAAACAGTTGGAGATACATTTTAATTATAATTTCCTCCATGCCCACCACAATTCTACAAAAAACTCTGCCTTGACCAAACTAGAATGCATTTTAAAGAGAGAATCATGACTTTGAAATTCCATTTACCTTCTTGTGGACTTACAAAAATTAGATGCATCACATTTCTCTGAATGAGGAATAATACAGTAAAGTAGTTTTTGTGAGTTTTGTGCCCTGGGCATTTGTTTTCCGATATTATTAATTTCAGTAAGGAGTGACTTTCCACATACATCGAGATGAACTATTGAACGGTTCTGTGTGATAATTTTGGTATTTCAAAGCATTAACATTTTCTGAGATTATATTTGTTCAATTATCAAAGAGAGATAATCACTCTTTGATGTTTCAAAGTGTACTCCGTAAATGATATTGTCCTCGGGTCTTTCATTTACATACAATTCAAAACAAAATGTTTTAGACTGACCGGGAAGGACTTAATGTTCCATTGCACGACATTCTTCTCCGGAACCCACTTGGCGCTGCCTGTGCTGGTTTTGAACTTGGGCGAGTCTGCATCACTGGGCACTGGCACCAAAATGGACACATTGTTTGCTGTGGAGCGGTTTTTAAACTGACTCCGAGCCTGAGTTAAATAAAGAATAAAGGATATAAAATAGCATATATGAAGTTCTGATATAACAAAGATATGATTTGATTTAAATATTATAGGATCTGATGTAACAATGAACTGATCTGATCTGATATGGTTGATATGGTGGGATATAACTATGCTATGGTATGACATGAATATGATATGGTTTCGTGTAACTATTTTAGTGATTAGTATAACCATGATATGGTTTTGTTTGACCATTACATGGTTTAGTATAACTATAATATGATCTGATATGGAAGAATGTCCATTCATCAAGCTCGACATATTTCAAGAGTGATGGCCAAGGTCAAAGTATATGCACTGCAAGGTGTGTGTGTGTGTGTGTGTGTGTGTGTGTGTGTGTGTGTGTGTACGAGTGAGTGAGTGGGTGCACATGTGTGTTTCCTCGAACATGTCGCCATGCATTACCTTGACCTTGATCTCCACACGGCTGTGGGAGAATTTTTCAATAACACTCTCGATCCATATGAGGGGCTTCACCTGCAGGAGGAGGTGGAAAGACAAGATCAGATAGAGCCAGGTTAAGTCACAACATGCACACCAACACCCCCTAGGTGTCAGTGATGAATAGGGAACAATGTTTGCTGTTGTATGTTTGACCCAAGTGTCTGTGTGTATGCAAAATATATAGGTGACAAATCCTACACTTATTCGTGAATTGATATGAAACTCTCTTCTCTTTTAATCAACGGGACACTTAGTAACAGTAATGTGTTGTGCAGCATGGAAAAAGTAAACTCACATATCGTTACCACAAGTGTAACTGCTTCAAATAACATAATCATTATCATTACTGTCGATTTTGCGGCACCACAATTAATCAATCAATAACAACATATCTTTAATACCTGAATGAATGCATTTACTTATTTGTTAAGTGATCTCGAATGTATAAATAAGGGGAATGTGTGTGCTTGTGTCTGACTGTGGTGTTGAGGCGGTAGGACATGAGCTCGCTCTCGCCATCCGGAGGGATGAAGGAGATGGTGCGGTCATTCTCGAAACGAGACAGACGCACACACTGGTGGAACTTCACATCCTCCAGCTCCACGGCTTTACTCTTCTCCCCTGCAAAAACAAACACAAACACAATATACAATATGCCAGGAACAACGTAACTTCAAAAGCTTTAAACGAAAAAAGTTTCAACTCTCAATAACAAATGGACAGGAGCAAACACACACAAGGCACTAAATCTATTGACCATTATCTTGTAGTGCGGGTAACATTTAGCTAGTTAGCTGCTTCAAGAAACATTCACACACACAAGGGCACAGGTTAGTGTGTGTGTGTGTGTGTGTACCTACCAAGTGAAAAGAGGTTCATAGGATTCAATTTTACTTGCTCTTCAAAATTACATCGAAAAACAGTGTACATTATACATACAAGTATTTAAATAATGTTTTACCAGAATTCTACTTTAATTGTCACTGATCTACAGTATATCAAGATGTTGTCGCTCTTGATTAATCCTTGGCAAGTCTCTGTTAACTCTAAACCTGCAATAACTGCTCTGCCCACTGCACACTGTGGGGGTGTGAATGTGTGCCTTATAGTGCTGAGCCCTAATAATATCATTCATATTTGGATATTCCTCCATTAGTTACAAGGTGAGGTAATATTTGGTCAGACATCCCAGGGATATAATAAAATAAAAAAACGTAATGGCTGAACATCATCCCTCAATCAGAGAACATCTAACGTCGCTTCAGTTGAGGTTATGGTAGCCATCAACAAAATGGCCAGGCTAAACATGGGATTTTGTATGTTTTGTATTTGGAAATTAGGGCATTATTTGAATACTTGACAACTGCCATTCAGCGTGAAAAGCGGCAAGACCAACAGAGACAGACTGTAACCTAACTGGTGGGTTAAACATAATGATAATTAGTAAATGTAAAAATCCTAGGAAGAAAAAGTTATGTTTTCCATGGTGGTGCTCCCACTACTCAGTTGCGACCAAAGAGTTTGCGGCAAGTGGGTTTAAAATCTTGTATACTGAATGTACCAAGCAGCCATTTCTATGTTTAACTGAGGCCAAAAGATACCAAAATGCTCTACCTACCAATAACAAGTGGTTGGTATTTTAATAAACATAAATAGCACCTTTATGTAAATAGCAAATATTATTTTTTTTCCTTTATGGAGATACGTCACTCAAAATAGCACTAATTGACCTACTTTCATTCTATGTAAGCGTGACTTTGGAAACTTTCAGGCTACATTGAAGCTCTGCCATAACTGAGTCAGTCTTGGACCAATGATTTGATCTGAAAGCCATCAATGCAGCACTTTTACACAATATTGTAGTTTAGCTTTTTGCATTATTAAAAAACGCATTCTGCAGCAGTGGTCTCCACTGGCTCTGATTCAGGCAGACAAAGATAGGCTACACACTACAAAGTCATTTACTTTTTCTCCTTTTCTTCTCTGAATATTCATTATCCAAACACTTATCCAGAGTTTGAAATTATGTATTTGGACCAGCCCTGATGCCTGTTTGCCATTTGTTCAAGGATGACTGGGTCATGATGGGTCTAAGGTCTGCTCCACAGAAAGCAGACCTCTAATACTGGACTTCCAGGGAAGGCTGCCCATCATGAGCACACACACGGTCAAATCGGACAAATTCCTTCGCCAGGGCCAACAGGAACGATTCGAACTACAAGCATGCACAGGTGTGAGAATGAAAGAGAAAAATAAAGTGATTGATGCTGAGATCAATAATACATTAATATTGAATATTTCATGTGACTGTGTTGTCTTGTCCCATTGTGTTCTTTGTATGTTTGTGCTGCTATCAGTTCTCCCTTGGAAAAAAAATGCACAACCTCAAACAGACTTCCCTGTTGTTACATTTTGTCAAAACATTTTCTGTTGCTGAAGGGATTTCCACATCACATGACCCTTGATTTCTGTGCCACGTTCTGTAAACAGCTGGTAAGTCTGCCACAATTGCCATAAGAGTGATACATTTCATGATGGTTTTAACAGACCTCAACTAACAATAGACACAATAGACAAATAAGATTGGTACTCTGTTACTGGGTGCTCGTGGAGACAACATAATATCTGAATTAAGATATTACAATCAAGATAATTAGGTTACTGCTAATAATAAGCAAATAAACAAACATTTATATTGATATAACAATTATATATTATATTTCAACATCTTTCTTATCGTCTGCAAGGTGTGTGAACCTGTGTATGAACCTGTGTGTGAACCTGTGTGTGTGTGTGCATGTGCTGGTGGGCTTGTATGTGTGTGTATCTGTTGGGTTAGTGGCACATTATGTGAGAGGAGGCAGCCATTTACGACTCTAGCCTATTAATCAACTCTAAACCAAAATTTTACTATAACTCATTTGAAAGCCTTGTACTTAGTCTTTCACACCGAACCTGGAATTCACTACAACCAATTCTATTTGCTGTAGTGTACCGCTCTCCTGGGCCATATTCTGAATTTCAATCTGAATTGATGAGTTCTTGTCAAATGTAGTCCTTAAAACAGATAAAGTAGTTGTTGTAGGTACTTTTAATATTCATGTAGACTGAGAATGACAGTCTTGGTACTGCGTTTATTAGTGGGGCGGATGCAAGCATAGCCCCACTGCTGTCCCTATGCTGGGGGGGCTGTGTGGGGCTGTGCAAAGCACAGCCCCACTATTGCACAGCCCCACTATTTCTTCCGTATGCTTTTTTCACGGCGCTACTCCTCCCACAGCGTTGCCAGCACAGACACAAAAAATACATCAAAACATGCGGATCCATCGGGGTCGAGTTGCTATGACTTTTCTAAGAGTTCGGCCCAACCGTTTTCGCACAAATCGCAAAAAACAACGCAAAATTTCCCCATTAGTGTGTATGTGGCCAAATTCTCCAAGCTAGCACAGACACAAAAAATACATCAAATCGTGCGGCTCGTTCAGGAGATCGAGTTGCTATAACTTTGTTAATAGATTTTCCCAACCGTTTTCGTGGAAATCGCAAAAAATCGAGCAAACTGAAAAAACAAATCTCCATTACACCATTGTGTGTGTGGTGTGTGGTTCAGAGCTAGAGTGGGTGACATCATCGCTAGAGTGCAGAGTAGCTGTAAAAAAAAAATCTTGTTTTAATCTTGCCATTGTTCCCACACTCGTCACTCCACACACATAATGACTAAATAAAAACGGAGGGAAATTTGTGCTCGTCGCAGACATGTATCTATGGAAGAAAATAGACTTCAAAATGTTTGACTTTTCAGCCTGAAAGCATCAAGAACTCCCTCCAACTGTCTCATTCACTCTCATGTTATTTTGACTCTTCACTCTTCACTTAAAAACACAGACGTGGGACTTTTGAAACGGTGATATCGTGGTCATTTCTTAACTTTATTCACACAAATTACAGATCGAAATCTTCGGCAAACTCTTGCGGTGCTCATAGTCAAGTCTGTTCAGCAATACGACCTACGGTTTGTGCTCTATGGTGATTTGTTCGAGTGGTTCCTAACCTGCTCCTCACCTGTCCTCTGTGTAAATAAAGGTCACTCATAGCCGTTGTCATGACGATAACACGGCCTGACTGAGAGAACAGGCAGACAAACTGAGTATCAAACTAATAACCAGTCAGGATTTTGTTTCTGACAGTAAACCTCCGATAATGAATGCGCTGCAATACACGCTAAAATATAATGGAAATAATATAATGATGAATAATATAATGGAAATTAATTCAACTCTTGTTTCTTATTACAAATAGAGGGGGACCTCAAGGTGACGACAGCTAGTCACGTGACCTCCGGCTCCGTCAGACAGACGCGAAGAAATTTAACAGACATGACAGCTCAAGCGGAGTTGAGAGACAGTAGTTAGAGTGCAAATCTTTAGCAAAGATGTGG
>OMKQ01092773.1:0-11359 GCA_900302335.1 Phycis phycis
GGACAGGGAGGTCATCACCACGTTTGTCAACTGGTGTGAACGGAACCACCTTCACATCAACCCCAGCAAGACAAGGGAGGTGGTGATCGACTTCAGCAGAAACCCACTTCCCACCACACAGGTGAACATCCAGGGCTCGGACATTGAGGTAGTGGAGAACTACAAATACCTGGGTGTCACCTCAACAATAAACTGAACTGGTCACACAACACTGATGCAGTGTACAAGAAGGGCCTCAGTTGTCTCCACCTTCTGAGAAGACTGAGGTCCTTTGGTGTGTGTAGGACACTGCTCAGGACCTTCTATGACTCTGTGGTGGCCTCCGCCATCCTGTATGCAGTGGTCTGCTGGAGCTGTGGAAGCTCAGAGAAGAACAGGAAGAGACTCAACAAGCTCGTCAGACGTGGCTCTGTCCTGGACTGCACTCTGGAATCCATCGAGGTGGTGGGTGAGAGGAGGATGTTGGCCAAGCTGACATCAATCATGGACAACCCCTCTCACCCCCTGCATGAGACTGTAGGACACCTCAGCAGCTCCTTCAGCGGCAGACTGCTGCATCCACGCTGCAAGAAGGAACGCTACCGCAGGTCATTCATCCCTGCTGCCGTGAGACTATACAACACCAGTCTGACTCTGTAATCGCCTGCACTAAAAACTAAAAACCCGGACCATCCTGCACTTGCACTCTCACTTTCACTTGTGAAAATGCACATTTTTTATCTGTATTTTTTATATACCCATATATTTATTTGCATTTTTACCTGTGCAATACACCTGTACAAACACTGTATAATAATTTCTTCTATCATACTTCACTTCATTTTTATGTAAATAACTGCGTGTGTGTGTGTGTGTGTGTGTGTGTATATATACATTTTTATATAGTTTTTTGTAAACACGCTGCTACTGGAACAACCAAATTTCCCACTCGTGGGATTAATAAACAGTTTATCTCTACCTGTTGCTTCAATAAATACCTTCATATAATACACATATTTCCGTACAAGGTACGTTAGTCAGAGCAGAGCATCAACGTGTCAATATGTTCACCTCAAACTGTTTACCTAATCTTATTTATTATAATAATATTATTGGCGGTAGGGACAAACAAATATTTGAATCTTAAGTTTGCATATGGGGACTCTGTGTCGTTTGCCAGATGGTAACGGTTGGTATTCTGAATTGAGGATGTGAGGATCAGATAATGCTCTCTGTACCAAGAGGACAAACTTTTCATAGACTGCAGAGAGGAGTTTTCAGTCCTCCCTACAACCTTCATTGCTGTCTGGACCAGATGATTTAAGTTTAGATTTAACATGGACAGAGAGATTGCCGTACCACGCAGACATGCCAAACCTAATGATACTTTCCAACACGGCCGGATAAAACAAAAACATAAGCTTCTGGTCAACCCCAAAGACCCTGAGTCTACATAGTATTTGCTGAAGACGAGAGCACAACATATCAACATGGACTTCCCAATTAAGACTATCCAAGCGGCACATAAAGCGGCAGTAGCTCAGTGGATAGAGCGGGTGGACAGAGCAGGTTGTCCACTAACCGTAGGGTCGGTGGTTTGATCCCCTCGATCCCCACCTCCAAATTGTCTGCATGTCGAAGTGTCCTTAAGCAAGACAGTGAACCCCAACTTGCTCCCCGGGCACTGAACATAGCTGCCACTGCTCCTATGTACCATAGGATGGGTCAAATGCAGAGAATTTCGTTCCCATATCTAAAAAATACTGAGAATGACCAATAAAAACAGAAAGGTCCTCTCTTCTAAGAAGGAGGTGGCCATGGTGGAGCACAGGAAGAGATCGATAAGCTGAGAGCGGCCCTGGAGCAGATGGAAGAGCACGCAACATAGATGAGCAGGAGCTGCTGGACACCAGTGAGCGTGTGGGACTGCTGCAGTTCCCGGGACTGAAGTAGTTTCTTCATGACATCATGGAAAATCATAATAAACATCATGTAATCAGATATCATTGTTAAGAACACCAGCCTCATTAATACTAGGAAGAAGCTGGAGTTCGACTTTGTCCAAATCCAAGGTGAAGAGGACACTGTTCAAGAAACGCAGAGGAGAAAGCCAAGAAGGCCATCAATGATGTGAGGTCAAATACATTGCTGTCCTATTTTTCCATCATTGACTTATCATAAACTTAAATCTCTCCTCTTGGTGCTCTATGTAGGGCTGCGGCAGGGGAGGAAGAAGAACCTGGAGGTCACAGTGAAGGACCTGCAGCATTGTCTGAATGAAGCTGATAGCCTGGCCATGAAAGTAGGCAAGAAGCAGCTCCAGAAACTGGAGTTGAGGGTAAATTATTGCAAATGTTGAATTACATAATACATTTTCAAATTTCGTTAACTTTCAGTAAAATACATATTTTTGAAATGCTTTTTAAGAGCTTGAAGGGAAATTGATTCTGAACAATGATGGGGTGCGGATGACATTGAAGGTGTCGTAAATATGAGAGGAAAGTAAAGCACCTCTCTTACCCGGTTTGGGACTGGAATCAAAACATTTTATGAGATACATTTTCAGCTAATCATTGTATTAAGCTTCTCTTAACGACAGACTGAAGAAAATAAGAATGTCAACAGATTGCAAGAACTTGTAAACAAGTTGCAGCTGAAAATTAAGTCTTACAAGAGACAGGCTGGGGAATCTGTAAGTCAAGTCTAGTATGAATACATATCTAGTTTTCCATATAAGCTATATAACTTAAAGCCATTAGTGAACTTTAAACAATCTTGACTCTTGTTGATGAATATCCTTATGGTCTTCATGAGACTCTGTGAAGGTAACTGATAATTAGCATCATTCCAAATGAGTGTAGTACATCTCCATGATAAATAATCAACCTTTTTGGGATGGTTATGTCTACTTTTTCAATGCACCAATTTGCCAACAGCAGGCCAACACCCACCAGGTTCAGCATGTGCTGGCAGAAGCTCAGGAACACGTTGACATCAGAGTCCCAGGTCAACAAGCTCAGAATGGAAAAGTAACTCATTATTGACATGATCAAATTTCCTTTCTTTCTTAATAATTTATTTGAACATAATGGATAATATAAGCACATTGATAATGCAAATGCAATGCTCATTCTAGTTGGCTACATTTGATCCATTTTAGGGAAAGGAGGCTGAAGATTGAGCTACCTCGCAAACGAGCATTCTCCAGCATTCTTTTGGTGTTTTTGTCATCTAAAATTTGTATCGCTGTCCTTGTAGACTAATGAATAAAGGTGGATATAGGTGATCAAGATTCTCTTGAAACTGTGATCCTTTGAACATCCTGGAAACTGGTATAAGCAGTATAAAAACCTCTAAAAAGGTTTTAATTTAAATATTTACATAAATATTTGTTTTAAAATGTATTTTAATAATTAAAAACATATTGCACTCTTGAAGAAGAAACAGAATCCAACATTGCACCAAGCATGCCATGAGTAGCTTATGAAACATCACTAATTTGATTCATCACAAATAAATAAATTACAATAAAATGACATAAATCATAAACTGATAACATTAACCAGCTGTTTTATACAAAGACAATAACAAATAGCTTCACCTAAAGGGTTATGTTATAGGGTTAGGGTTAGGGTGTATCATATTGTTGAAGGGTGAATCCATCTCTGTCCTCTACTGTGCTTCCCCACATACCTGCGTTTCACTGCTGACAATGAGAGGTAGATTTACTGTAGAACTAGTAGATAGTGATTACCTGATAGTCTACATCTGTCATACCATACTATCCAAACACCAACCTCTATATCATGGCTAAATTAATTATTTAGTTTTTAACGTCAAAATAGAAGTCACAATGCCATCTCAACGTAGTGTCACAGTGTTGGCAGCAGAGAGCTAGACAATCATGGCTGCTAAATTCGATATTACAAAACATTCAATATATGCCAGTTCAACACAGTTCCTGCCAGTTGGTGTAGGTGGCCTATCATCTTTCTAATTAACTGTGTGTGATCTCTGTACTGATTGACATTGGAAGCAAATCCACTTTTAGGCCCCTAAAGCTCTAGTTTACTTTGTTCAAAGCAACAGAAATGCATGCTTTAATCTTTGCCACCTGTCAAACTAGATCTCACCACTGGATGGTGGCCTACATGTGTAATGTGTTTTACTCGATCAGACATTGGTTTTCCTTCAAAACAATTGTCCATGAAATTACCACTTCGATTATATTATTGTTGCTTATAAAACTTTTAGGAAATTACCATTATTATTTAGTTTTTGTCATTGCACATAGAACTGCACACACACACATTTTTGGTGAAATGTAATCCAATTACAAGGGCTTAATAGTTCTGGGCATATCTTGTATGTGCTTTTTCTGGATGATTCCGTTTTTTATCTATCGGTAGTTGAGAAGGATTAGTTGGGTCTACAGGCAAATACATGACTATAATTAGATATTTTTATATATATTTTTTACATTTTACTTTAGATATGGAATTCATTTAGGCCATGCTGTGATATGTGTATCCATGTTATATTAAACATGAATGTAATGGCTTACTGTATAAAACTTCAAATATAAAACATAGTGTTCTATTCTGCATTGATTAATTGCACCCATCTCAATCAGGATACTGAGCTGAAGTGGAAAATATTGCATTTATTCACCAATACCCGATATAAACAGTTAACGGTTGGCTGACAAAACTTAACAAAGCTTGCCGCAGGCTGCTTTGTATAGTTTGTACAAAATGAGGTGACATTAGAAACTGGCACAATAGAGGAAGTCCCAACAATATTGTCAAACAGCAAAGTTACAGCAAAACAAATGACTTTCATAGAAAATTTGATGGCATGATCAGTTTTATTTTAAACTGCTCAGTGTCCACCAGCAAACTCTCGAAACATTCCAATTAATAAAATATGTCACATTTATTCTTTTGAATTAGTGTAGACATAAACTAATTCAAAGGAAACACCAACTGAATACTTTGACAACAAAGATCATCCATTTTCATCTTGGACAAACTTCTGACAAGTCCCCCTCCATATTTTAAGAAAAAAATTAAATAATCAGCATTATAACAATTAATCATGTTCCATGTTGTCCCACCTGGAGGGAAATACTATTGTAAATATACGAGTGGTTAGGCAGTAGGTTGCTCTCAATTCTAGACTACCATTCTGTGCTTTTACTTTCTGAAAAAAAGCTCAAAAGCTTTATAAATACTGCAAATCGGGCTTCACTGAAGTCAAACTTTCAAAGTTACTCTTTTGGTACAGTACATCCCTCTAAATCCGAACATCAATCAAAAGTTTTTTGAGCGTTACTCGCTTGTCTCTGCAATACTTAAGAGCTCAATGTGACGTGTAAAATAGCTGTCAAATTATGTACATACATCTTTATATTTTCCAAGATACCATGCAGGTAAGTACTACAAAGCAAAATACGACATTGACATCAACAATAGCAATACATTGTAGGCTATGGAATTTCACAAAATTCCTTATTTCAACGTACTGTTAAGTTCTGAAAATGCATTATCACGTCAAGTAAAGCCTGCAAATGACATGAAATACTTTTTTTTAAACAAAGCTTTAAAATTTCCAAATAGCATTGTGCTTTAAACTATTTCTCCAAATCCCTTCATGCTTGAGTTGAGCAGCTACATAAACATTCACTCACTTCAGTCCATTTTATGGAAAATACACATTTTGAACAGGCTTCAACAATAATGTAATATATAAGTGTATGTGCAAATGGGATGTATTACAAACATATGAAGGTGGACAGTGTATGTGCTTTGAGTCATGGCTGAAAAAGTGTACAGAGACACATGTTCTCTAGCTCCAAAAACATAATTTAGACAAAGACATTTAGACTTTGTTTTATGAAAAGAGCAGACAATAGGGAAGCATGCTCAATAGTAGAGGAGATAGCAGTTCTTAACTCTTCTTCCACTGGTGCCATTTTTTTAAATGTTGTTCCTCTTGAAAATGAAAATGTACTGCTGAATGAGTTTCATCTCTTTCCTTTGTAGTCTTGGAAACCATGAGTTGTATCATTGCAGGGTTACATACCCCTGCTGTATTACATACCCATACAGGGTTAGTGACCATATTCAACATCAAAGAGTTCCTGCCATTTGATAGGAGTGCAACAAAGGCACTACTGGGTAAAACACCAGGCAAACTAAAAACTAAACATACTAAACTAAACACAACAACAAAAATCCTGCAAATGTAAAAACAAAAAACACATAAAAAAGAATATGATTCAAAATAATTGCAAAGAAACCTCAACAAGCACCAACTAATATTTTCACAATTTATCAGACATTCATCAAATGACTCATGGCCAGTTCAATGTAATTGAATGCAATTACTAGTTACGATATCTATGATAACACGTCAAATTTGTTGTCTGCTCTAGCAGTAACTCCCGTTAAAAAGTGTTTAGATTAGTTTAGTTATTTGTAGTTTTGTCTGTACAACCTCTTGGCTTTTTATTTGCTATTTTCTTAGTATCTTTTATTTTGAATTTGCCTCAGTTCTGTGAACTTTTATTGGGAGTGAAATTTAGTGCCAACCAAGCCAACAAATGTGCACTAGCTTACACTAGATAATGTTTGACTGAACTTACTAAAATGTACATTACAATGTATGTACGTAAAAATGTCTACATGTAGATAGATAAACCTATCCATGTGCAATATCTATAATATCACAAAAGAGTCAAGATATATCAAATTATGACACCAAAAGCTGGTCATAAGCTACATTCCAAATAAAAAAGCGTGTGCATACCTTCCATTTTGACAAATTGTGTCAAGATACAAAGACTAAAGCGGCACCATCAATATGCACGTCATCAGAATACATGTGCAGGGTTAGGGTTAGGGTATACATGTTTGGGGATTGGGTTAGGGTATACATGTTTAGGGTTAGGTTTAGGGTATACATGTTAAGGGTAAGGGTATACATGTTTGGGTTAGAGAAGCATTAGGGTTAGGGAATACATGTATGGGGATAGGGTTAAGGTATAATTGTTTAGGGTTAGGCTATACATGTTTAGGGATAGGTTTAGGGTATACATGTTAAGGGTAAGGGTATACATGTTAGGGTTAGAGCAGGGATAGGAATACATGTACAGGTTTGGGGTTAGGGAATACATGTAAAGAAAATTTGGCCACATATGGACATGGACTGATCTTTTTGGTTTGCTATCAAATAAATTACACTGTAAATTAATAAATTGATCATAAATTGATGGTCACCAAGTTACCACAACAATTAAAATGTTTGGATAGTAATAGCGTTATTGCACTGTTTAAAAGTGACTACATGCAAAGTTTTGTATCATATTTGTCATTCATTTCAACATATACAGCTGCATATAACAAAGAAAATTAGCATCATACATTAATATTTTGCTCTAATACGGCTTGCACACCAGAATGCATCATGCATCATGCTACAACTCTCTTGAGTACTCAAGAGAGTTGTAGCAACGTAAAATTCTAAATAAATGTAAATATACAGTAACCTAGCCTAATCAAAACTGTTTTGCCATGACTCCAACGAGAAACACTTTTGGCAGTTATAAACACAATAATGTCATCACATAATGAAAAATAACAATAACAACAATAACCAAAACACTATTACTACCGTTAACATTCTTCTGCTCCTATAATACCCAAATGGAGGCAGTCATTGCAATGTGACATCACAATGTACAATCCGAACTCACTTATTTCCTTTAAGCCTGCTTATTTTACACATGGAAGCACTTCTATAAGATAGCAAAAATAAGTGGAAGCAAGTCAATCACATGAACTAAAACAATTCTGATAAATGTGAAATTAAGTATGTTCATCAGAGGAATGTGGCTTAATAATCAGTTCAAATATAACTGGGGGATGGGGTGGTTGATTCGGCACCATACACAGTATGTACACAGTATGATACTGTAAGATTCTTGTAGAGCTGGAGTAAAAACAGGTAAACATGACATATGCGGTAATCGGTCAAAGTTCATGAGGACAATAGACCTCAGGTTCAAATCAGAATAAATCAATTACATCAGAAGTAATCAATCATATCAGAAGAAATCAATTATACATTTCTGAGTAAACTGAAAGAAGAGAATAATTCCGACAGAAGAATGCAGAGAAAAACCGCAACCACACTCAGATGTGTTCTCCTGTAACACAAATTCAGAGGAAATGTCATCCTCAGACAAGACATAGAAACATTTTACACCTTAAAATTAGTATTTCCCCCATATTTAATTGGATTGAAACCCAAATTCGTATCTACCATGCCAATTAATCATAGTAAGCTGGGTTGGATTTACTTTAATTCCCAAAGTACAAACATTATTGGTGGAACTTCAAATAACAGCTGATGTGGCACAAATATGGAAATAATTCTGTGTGCACAATGGCACAGTGAGCTGCAAAGTAGGAGAGATACTACCAATGAACAGCACAGTGTTCGACCCATGCAAAGCTTTATATCAGCTCCCTCAGATAGGTCCCTATGATAGGGCTTTACATATTCCTGTTTATCAAGAGACCCCTACTATGATAGGGTTTTACTTTACTCACCCAGGCACTGTAGTCGAAGCAGCTTGGTGGACCTTTGCGGTATCTAGCGTTGCTCAGCACTTCACATGGGTTTTCCTCACGGACTGAGAGTTCACAGTTAAAGGGTATAGAGTGTAGAGTGCTTTGGAGATACCCTGCATCAAGGACTGCTTGAATCAGGCTGAGCAGATTTACTTTCTTAAATAGGTATTTTGTTCAGTGCTGCGGTATTTGGTTAAATGTTTGGTGGTCTAATTGTGTACTGCTTTAGTGGTGTTAGTAGACTTTATCTAATTGTACATTGTTGTAATGGTGTTAGTAGACTTACACTAATATGTAATTTCTGTTAGAGGCTAGACATTGTTAAAACTATAAGACGTAGTTTGATGACGTTGGGTACTGTGGGATCATGGGAGTTGTCTTCACCTCCATTGCCAGTGAAAATCTACCTGACGTGACTCAGGCAGCAATTATGTTCATGTTATGCCATTTCATTATAATGACATTCCATAAGTCGACTACCCAAACAGCTGTACAGCCCAGCACTGTTATCCATGGTCAAAACAATTATCCATTATTTTTTCTAATATTTTATATTAGAAAAAATATTTTCTAACATTACCATACATGTTAGTGTTTTCCACAGAATTAGACTCTACTTCTGTGGTGGTGAAAGTGGGTGTCGAAAGTGTTTTTTTGCTTTATTGTTAAGTTAGAAAGATATTGGACATTCAGCATGTTCAATATTCACAATCTGAATTACAGCAACATGACACAGGGAACTAAAGACGTGATCACCGCTTTGAGTCCCGTGTGTCCCATCTCGGCATTACTGACACTGCCTGGTTCATATCTTACCTTATGGATCGCACAGGTCACATGGAATGTCTCCCTGTTCAAACCCTGCTCACTAAACACTGGTGTCCCTCAAGGCTCAGTACTAGGACCACTTCTGTTCTCCCTATATACCAAAACTCTAGGCTCTGTAATCACATCACACGGCTTCTCCTATCACTGTTATGCGGACGACACCCCCTCAGACACTCTGATTGCAACATGCATCTCAAAATGCTTGGCAGACATCAGCTCTTGGACAACTGCGCATCAACTCAAGCTCAACCTCACAAAGACTGAGCTTCTCTTCATACCGGGGAAAGACTGCCCTCACAGGGACCTGCTGGTCTCGATCGAGGGCATCACAGTATCTGCCTCACTGACCGCAAGGAACCTGGGCGTAATACTCGACAACCAACTGTCCTGCACTGCAAACATTACTGCAGTGACCCGATCCTGTAGATTTGCTCTCTACAACATCCGCAGGATCCGGCCTTTCCTCGCGAGGGAAGTGACACAGCTCCTGACCTAAGCACTTGTCATCTCCTGCCTCGACTACTGCAACTCGCTCTCAGCTGGACTCCATGCAACCGCGATTACCACACCTTGCAGCGGATCCAGAACGCTGCTGCATGCCTCGTGTTCAACCGACACAAATTCTCCCATGTGACCCCCCTCTTCCATGACCTCCACTGGCTCCCTGCAGTGGCTCGCATCAAATTCAAGACGATGCTACTGGCCTACAAAGCTGTTAATGGAACTGCTCCTACCTACCTCCAAACGTTGAAACACCACGCCACTACCTCAGCTGGTCGACTGGTACCTCCATCACTAAAAGGAGGAAAAGGTTGGATAGCGAAATCACAACTCTTCTCCGTTTTGGCAACGCAGTAGTGGAACGACCTCTCTGCCAATGTCAGGACTGCAGAGTCACTCCCCATCTTCCGGAAGAGACTCAAGACCCTCTTGTTCAGAGTAGTTGTTCAGACCCTACCCTCATGCTCTTATTTGTTTTACGTCTTGGCACTTTTATCGCTCTTTGTAACTTGGCACTTAGTCAGAGATGTTGTATAATGCCCTAAATGTAATGTAAATGATTGTACAATTGACTGGATAATTATCAAGATCAAGTATACGGTACAGTACAATACACCGCTAGACACACATTTACATTTACATTTAGGGCATTAAGCAGACACTTTTATCCAAAGCGACTTACAAAGAGTACATTTGTCATAAGAAGGTGAAACATTTAATTGCTGCTAATACAGTAAGAAAGTCACCAGAACAAGTTTCAAGCATTTCAATTGCAAGGTTAACCATTGCTAGTATATAATCATCAATCAACAATCACAATAATCAGTTTTAATCAGTATTTTATACAGTTGTTGTGTGCGTTACACCCACACTGGAGTTCGGCTGATCACGCATACACATGACAGCGATTTTAATGTTAAAGCCAATGGGGACATTTTTAAATGTACGAATCTAGTTGAATTGTGTTTTAGTTGAGGCCAGTTGAGGATTCGTTGTAATTTGCCTATTATGTAGAAATATTGAACAAAAAGTGTCATGGTCTGTGTCTGTGTCGTCATGTTTTGGTTGTTTTGGTCCCCTGTGTCTTGTTTTCCCTCCTTTGTTGATTGCCCCGTTGTGTTCCCCTGTGCCTTGTTCCCTCACCTGTTTTTGGTTTGCAATTAGTTCTTTGTGTATTTAAGTCCTGTCTTCTGTTGAGTCCTTGTTGGAGTCTTGTTGTTCATGTTTGTTGTCGTCTGTCTGTTCCTGGTTCCCTGTCTTTGTAAGTACAATAAAGAAGTAAAAGCTACTTGTGGCTGCGACTACTCTCTGCGTCTGGGTCCACCTTCGCCGCTAACCGTGACAGAAGTCTCAGACCAACAAATGGACCCAGCAGAGAGTAACCCATACTGGGGCACCCGTTTGGCACAGGGGGG